>VWZD01004834.1:507027-528123 GCA_013396695.1 Sakesphorus luctuosus | reverse complement strand
CATGGCAGGGGTGTCCCCCCCGTGCCCGGCGGTGGTTCAGCCCAGGAGCGGCTTCCCCTCCTCCACCAACCCCCCCGTCGCACTGCAGTGGTGCGGCCCGACATGGCGCCCGCGGGGCCCTCACAGTGCTCGCCGCCATCCAGGGGCCTTTTGGCCACTCACTCTGCCGAAATCCTCCCTCCATTTGCACCCTCCCGCAGTGGAGAGTCCCCTCAGCCCCTTCCCGCCCGTCTCAGCCATCCCGCTCCCGCCTGCCAACCCTGAGGTGGCACCAGCGAGGCCCACATGCCCTCCCCTGGCCCTGGGTGCGAGGATACCGCGGAGGGTGAGGGCCCGAGGGAGGCGGAGGGACCGTCAGCTCGGTGCCATCCATCTCCCAAGCTCGGAGTGCTGGGATGGCATTTCAGGACATGGCTCCGTCCCCGTATCCCACCTGGGAACGTCTCTCTCCCACAGAAACCACCTCGTGCTGCTCCGGAGCATGCACAACGTCACTTTTATTGAGTCCAAGTTCCTCCGCTTCCCACATGTACAAAATACATGTTAAACCGCCGGTGTTTGTAAACAGTCGGGAGCAGTAAGGCAAACACGAACAGCCACAGCACCTCCGGACCTGCCCTGCCCTCAGCCATGGGTGACAGCCAAAGACGTGGCACACTGTCCTCCTCCACTGCGAGCTCCTCATGCCCAGCACACCTTCGGAAAAACCAGGGCCACAAGACTTACTGAGTACCAAACCCCTCTCCATCCTGGTGGGGAACAGGCACTGGAAGGTGTTTTGGCACTGGCATCTGCTGAGCCTCCAGCATCTCTGCTGGGCTACATGGGAGGTGGCTTTGTGCTCCTCACATCCTTATGCAAAGCCCCAGCACCTGCTGGCAGAAGGGGCTTCAGAGGCAGCTGGTGCCGTACACACGGGAGGTTTGCTGGAGCCTGGTTTTGTCAAAAGTTGAGGGCACAGAGGCTGGAGGTCCATTGGGAGAGGCCAGAGGGCCCCGTGCCTTCACAGCATTCCTCAACCATTCCTGCTGTGCTTGGGGGTTTTGTTCCTCCTTCTTCATGTGGGTCTTCCCTGTCCCATCCCAAGCAGAGATGGGGATATCGCCATTTACACACAGCAGGAGTTAGTAAGGAAAAACCAAAAGTTTCCATGTGGGGAAGCACCCAAGTGCTGCCATCCCACCTGCAGCCTCTGGGTGCTGAGAAGTACAGGAGCACATGCCATGGCTCACCATGGTTCTCAGCAGGACCAGGCTCTGCACAAAGCCAGGCTGGACTCTCCACAGATGCAGCAATAGGTACACGTGAATACCTCCCCTGCCAGGGTTTTAGAAGCCAAACAGGGACAAAAGAAAATCAAAGACATAACCAGAGTGCTTTGCTGTTGAGGTTTAACTCACCCAACCAACCAAATCTGCAGCTGGGGGAGTTGTTCAACCCAGCAAAAGCAGGAATGAAACTATCATCCAGACAGATGGAGGGACAGCCCAGAGCAACACCAGCCACAGAGAGTGCAAATGACCAAGGGAACAATGTAAAACAGATTAATACTGACTACTTTGTCCTTAAAGCATCCCTTAAAACCTACACCTGGCCTAGTCCCATTCCCCAGACACCTGGAAGAACAGGAGTGGAAATTTTTAGAAGAGTTTTGCTTTAGTGTAGTGTCTCCAGTAGGTTGATCCAGCCATTGCAATTTGTCTACCAAGTGAGCAACCTCTGGCAGGGAGAACATTGCACTGGCCTGTCCCTACCCCAGGATCATCCTGATCACCCCAAAACCCCAAAAAGTCAGGCTGAAGGTGATGGCCCCCCTTAGTAAAAGAAAGTGCAGCCCAGGCAGAGGGAGATGTGAGAGCAGGAGCAGGAGACTGGTTGAGACGAGCCAGAGGAAGGCATATTTCAAACCAAACACTGACACAGAAGATGACTGTGGGGATGTCACCCTGTCTTGATAAACATGATTACTAGTTCCCTTTATGCAAAACACTTTCTCCCTCCAAAGTTGGGACAAGAAGGAGTTTGAGCTGTGGAGAGGAGCTCCACCAGCACAGGGGTACACAGATTAGAGCAGCATGGCTTCACAAACCCCAACCACGACCCCTTAGTGATGCCTAACAGAGTGATGTCCACCCTGAAGGGCAGAAAGCTTGCCCTGAACTGCAGGTTCCCTTGTAGTGTTGCTCTGGCTTCACCAGGGAGCCAGGGCTGAGACAAACCTGACTGCCTGGTGCCTCAAGACAATGAAATACAAACCACCACAGGGCTTGTTCAGCCAAGCCCCAAGTTACAACGCTCCTCTTGGATCTTCCCAACACACCAACATGTTTTCTTCCCACTTCCCTTTGGTCCTAGGGGAAATCTGCATCCCCTCAGAAGCAGCAGTGCAGTCCAGCCTGCAGGAGTCAGGCTGTGAGATCCAGGAAGATGGCATTGGCAGTGGTCTGTCCGAAGATGAAGGCTCCAAGGGTGACCATGAACACCCCATAGCTGACCTGGGCCCACCAGCTGCGGGTGCAGGAGGACAGGACACGTTTGGAGGGGACCTTCACCCCAATACCCACAGGGGAAGTGGGGAGAGGGAAAGCACATTTTGGTTACCTGATTGCCCTGGTTTCTTGGATCTCAGAGAGCTTGGCTTGAATCAGACAGAGCCCTGAAAGGCAGGGGAGGCAAATTAGACTCCGACAAGGACTGTCCCCTGGGGACTGAACAGACACCCCACAAGCCAGGGAGCCACACTGCCCGTTACAGAGCAGAGTCCAGTCAAAATAATTGGGCTGCTGACTGAACTCACACCACATTTTTGTCGTTCTCTGAAAACCTCTGTATTCCTGCGACTCCATCCTGCTCCCTCCCTCTTCAAGACACATGGCCAAGAGACCTCTGCCAGCCCCTGGGCATCCCAGGTTGCCCTACCTGGGAAGACAAAGATGAAGCAGGCGGCCAAGCCCCCAATGACAGAGATGACTTTGCCAATGTCAGGGATGAAGAGAGCCAGGAGCAGCGTCAGGAGGAACCAGCTGATGGTCTGAAGCATGCGCCTCCTCCGCTCCCGAACCACGTCCTCTTCCACTGTCACCCCAGTGTAGCGGAGCCAGAGACCCTCCAAGACAGCTCTGTGGGGGGCACAGACCCAGGGCAAGGGGGGCTCCCTGTGCTGCCCCTCCTGCCCACACCAGCCCCTGCCCTCTCCCAGTGCTCACCGGCCACAGAAGTGCAGGATGGGGTAGGATGTCAGCACACAGAGGATGATGAAGGCCCGGGCAAGGGCAACAGGGATGTCATTGGAGGGGTAGGACATCAAGACATCCTGGTCCACCCCAGCTCCAAAGGTTAGGAAGCCACAGACACCTGCCAGGAAGGGAGCAGTCAGCAGAGGACAGGGAAAAGTCTCCTGCGCTCATGTTTGAAGAACCAGACTTGGATGGATATGGCACAGGGCACAGTGAAGAGAGGGTTAGATGGCCTCCCCTCCCTACCCATTCTGTCCCTTGCTGAACAGCAGGTCCCTGCCCTCTGGAAGGTCACCGCCTCTCCAAGGAGTGTGCCACACTCACATGGTATCCCCTCACTTACCAGTGCCTGTGTAGACAAAGAGAGCGATCACCATGGCTACTGTCACCACGGCCCCCCAGGTCTTCACCTCTGGCTGCTTCATGCTGTTAAAGACGGGCACGCTGCTCATGTGGCACTGCCAGAACACAGAGAGACAGCAGGGATACACAATGGGCTGAGCCATGTGGGATCCCACTTGTGATATCCCGGGTTTGTTGTGATATCATGATCCCCCCAGGTTTGTCGCTGGAGAAGAAAAAGTTGGGGTCAGGCTGCCCTGTACTTCCCAGCAGGAGTGAAATGGATCTGTCTCCGTCCAGAGGTGGTGAGATGTTAAAAAGGCTTCAACCCCCTCACAAAGCTGTGCAGTGAGCACATAGGGAAGGTTTTGGCTAGGGGAGCATCCTTGGATCATGCTGGTCCCCCACTGAAGCACCCATGGTGTGGGAGTGCCAGGCTCATGGCCTTACCTGGAACCCAAAGCAGATGGTGGGCATGGCATTGAAGACAGCTGTCCAGGTGGAGGGGCTGGTGGGAGAGAAACACCCACCAGTCAGACCACAGCCCCCTGCACCCCCCGCCCAGTGCCCCAGGGGAGGATGAGCTGGGAGTGCTCAGTGTCTGCTGTTACTGCATTCCCCCAACCAGGATGACGCCACTGCATGGAGTGAGTGGGACCTGGCAGTCCCTGAAAACCAGGGCCTTTCACTGAGACAGAATTAGCCAAACCTGAACACACAAAAGTATCAGCAGAAAATAAGAATCTAGTTGGGCAGTGCAAAAAACTGGTCTAGCCTTTGCTCTGCCCTAAAATTCCCACAGCCTGAATTGGCTCTAGAAACATCACATTGTGAGGGAGGGAACAACCCACAGGGCCTTTGCTGGCCATGGAAATAACCAAAATCATCCCAAAATAAACACAGCCCCTGCTGCTGAGTGAGCACAAGAATTGCACAGGGAACTCAGGGCCCAGATGTATCAGAGCTGAAAGTGCTCCTCAAAACCTGTAATGGACCTTCAATAAGTCCTCTTCCTCTTCTTCCCCACCTGCTCCTCTGGAACAGGCAGAGGTGCAGCCCCATGGGAGGTTAAGGCAGCAACATGAAGCATCCCCATGTCCAGGGATGAGAGTCCTGAAAGATTTGTCCCAAACCTTTGCAGCTCTTGTTCCCACACCCCTGCTGGGTTCTGCAGCACTGTGATAGCACTGTCAGCATTGTGTCATTTCCTCTCACCTGGTGGGGATCTCCACAGGCACCAGCTCCTTGTCAGGCCAGATGTACTTGATGATAATGACAGCAGTGACGTACCAGGTGCCAATCACACTGAGGGAGCTGCAAGAGGAGATAGGAGACCATCAGTGCTCTGTCTCCCCACTCCATGGAGGGTCTCCTCCCAGCCTCTCCAGCCCCATCTTCCTCCTTGCACAGCCCAAGCCACCCCACTCCTCCCCATCAGAACCACCCTTGCTCTCCCTTCACATGGAAATATGCCAGGCACTGTCACCTTCTGTCACCTGAGCAGATGCCCCTATGAGGCTCAGGGGCTGCCCTGTGCTCCTGTGAGTGGCAAACCTGCCAGACCTGGGTTTTGGGCAGGAGAAAGAGGCAACTGTTGAAGCAGTGACACTGCTTGGTGACACTGGCCCAGCTGCATCAGCCAGGTTACACCAAGATGCTTGGTGGAGCAGGACTTGCCTGCAGATCACCCAGCCCAGAGACTCTTATTGGCTCTCCTTTCTGCTGGATGTCCGAAGACAGGGGAAAATGCACTTGATAGCAGCTCTCTCTGTTTCTTCCAGCAATCAGAAGGGAGGGACACAAGCCCTAAAATACAACACTGTGGCTGCACGGTGCTCAGCAGCTCCTCTGCTTCCCAGATAGGGAAACTGAGGTACAGGAAGGCAGAGGGTGACAGGACAGATATGGCACTAGAACCACAGCATTTCCACTCCCCATCCCCTGTGACTGTGTGTAGGTGGGTGCTGGTTGGCCCACCCCAACTCCCAGCCCTCGAGGGCTCTCCCCACCCACCTGGCGTATTTCTGGAAGCCAATCTCCTTGGGTATGGAGAGAGGCAGGATGAGGAGGAAGGCAGTGATGCTGATGGTGAACTTGCGGTCTGTGTACCAGTGGCTGCTCCCAGCTTCCTCAGGCTCCTTCACAAGAGCTGCAATGACTGTGGGAAGAGCCAGGACAAACAGGTTGTCTCTTCCAGTTAAAGGGACAGCAACTGGTTGTTTTTTGCTCTGTGGGACACACTTACTCTTGTCCTCCTGGTCTCCGATGATGATGAGGAAGGCAATGCAGGTGCCAAAGGTGTAGACAGCGATGGCCACCTCGCAGAGCACACCAGGCACCTTCCCACAGACAGCCCACACAACCTCCTGGTAGGTCCGCTCGTTGCTGGCCTGTGAGCAGTACGCCAGGATCACCAGACCTCCGATGATGAAGATCAACATGCACTGGGAGAGGGGAAGAGACATGGAGGGGACACTGAGGCAACAACATGACAAGGTCCCCAAAGTCACCCTGGGCAGCCACTCCTGAACACACTGAGCATCTTGGTGCACCTCATCACAGGGAATAGCTTCTTCCCAGGAGCCTAGTTCTCCCTCAGCCCTTTCTGGGGTTCACATAACCCTCTCATGCCCCCTCCCAGGATGGGAACTTTCCTCAGGTGGGGACTTTCCCTTCCCTACCCTCTCACCATCTGCAGGGTGACACCAGCAGCCACACCACCGGCCATGCTGAAGGCAGCAGGGAAGTTGAGCAGCCCAGCCCCGAGAGCGGCGTTGACCACAATGAAGACAGCTCCCAGAGCCGACGTGGCCCCCAGACCGTTTCCTTGGCTCTCTGCACTCTTGGGCACTGTCTCCACACTAGGGCTCTGCAGGAGCCTGGCCCGTTCCCCAGCATCGTCACTCCACTCCCAATCCTTGTAGTCACTGTTGATGCTCCCAGTGCCCTGAGCCATCGTCCTTCCTAGGGTGGCACACGCCACTGTCCGCGTCCCACTAGTGGTGCTGCGCCAGGCCAAGCCGGTCTCCTAGAGGAGGGTCCTTTGCCAGCAGTAGCTCCATCAGGCAGGGAGGGCAGCAAACAGGCAGGCAGGGATGCAGCAACGTGGGGGTCAGGTGCTGCTCCTAGAAGGAGATGAAGTTAAATGTTAGTTAAATTGTGTTAACAAGGGGCAACCTGGGCATCAGATCCAGACACAGGGAAAACAAGTTCCCTGAGCCTCAGCTTGTGGGTTCACAGCACCAAGATGTCCTCACACCAGCAAAGACACAGAGGGAGAACTCACCTCTTGTTCCCTGAATGCACGGAGAGGACACTGCTGCTGTTGGATGGGGGACTGAGCCCCGGCTGTGAGGCCGGGGAGCTGCAGCCTCACAGCAGGACTCGCCCTTCTGTGGGCACGAGACCCAGTGTCAAGGGCCACTTCCTGATTTCCAGCCCCAATTCCTGCAAGCTCTGCAAGAGCTGCTGTGCACGTGCTCCTGGGTAAAGGGCAAGGCTGAGCTCAACAGGAATGACCCACGTGTGCAGCAGAAACACGTCACCAGGGAAAGCAGGACTGGCCCCTTCCAGTGCATGCCCAAGGTGGTCACCAGCACGAGATGTCTCAGAAGCTTTTGGACCTGAAGATCTGGTGTTTCCTGCAGCGCAGCTTCTGGGGTTGGACAGCCCAGACCTCATCCCAGGGCCTCCAAGCTGGAGGAAATCAACCCTCAACACCTGGCAATGCTTTGCAGGGACCCACACATCCAAGGGAAATCTCTTTCCAAGGGAAATCTTTTTTTTTCCCTCGACGATATCTACACAGACTCTTCCTGCCCAGCCCACCCTTTGCGTCTGGGCTATTTAAACCCCATGCTTGTGCTATGAATCCTCTCCAAAGATTGCTGGGGATCGGGATGAAGGGCTGCCCTCTGCCCCGTGGGCAGGAGCGTGGAGGGGACGGGCCGGTGGGGCCGCGTGTGCTGCAGCGTCCACCCGGCAGAGGATGCTGCAAGGGTCCATGCTTCAATCAGGGCCGGGGGAGGATACCGAAGGGTCCTTTCCCCCCAGGCAAAGCCGCCATACTCTGACAACCAGAAACCCCGAGAGCAAGAGCTTCTCCGAGGGTGAATCGACAGACCTGCGGCCCCGCGTAGGCCCCGGCGGCGCCCCCCGCCCTGAAAAGCAAGGCCCGGAGCCGGTGACGGTCACCCCGCGGTCGCGGGGGATGCCCCGGGAACGCGGCGCTGCCCCAGCGGAGCGCTGGACCGCCCCCCGCTCCGGTACCGCCGCAGCCCGGCCCCACTCACCGGGCGGTGGAAGCGCGCCCCGCTCCGCTCAGCCCGCTGCACGCTGGGGGTTGTAGTTCGGCCCCGCATCCCTGGGAGCATCATCGAGGGGCTCCCCCCTCTTCGGACAACCGGCTCTGCGGCCAAGCCCCGCGGGGACCCGCGGCAAGGAGAGGACGAGACAGGGCTGTGCTCCAGGGTGCTTTTATTGTACAGAGAAGGGGCGCGAGAGGCACCCCAGGCAGGGTAAAAGGGCTGGAGGAGGCAGCTCCCAGAGCCACGCAGAACCGGGACCACAGCACAGGAACCCGCAGCGCCGCGGTCAGCACCCACGGCGGCGGCAGCAGCAGCACGGAAAGCGGTTTATTGCACAAAGGACAGAAAGAAGCGGCTGTGGGCACCGGGCCAGTAAACAAGCGGTGTGGAAGTGCAAACCCTCTTTCAGGGAGCCGCGGGAGGCTCCAGCCTGTCAGCAAGTGTGGCAACAACTTGCCCTAGACTGCGAGAGGTGCACTAGACTGCTCTGTTGCAGCTCGAAGGGGCACGCGACTGCCCTAGGCAGAAATGAGAAACGAAGATTGCTCTGCTAAATACCCTGGTATGGCTGCAGAGGGGAAAGGTGCCAGCAGATGAAGAAAGCTCATGCACTCAGAGGTAATGCCCCCAAACCTGCCTCAGGAGGCACCTTGGGCTGCCGCAAGAAGAGACTTCGTCATGCTCCAGCGGTTGAGGATAACCCCATGTCCCAAGGCAGATAGTTTTAAGGAACTTGTCCTCTCCCCAGCAACACCTACATTCAACCCCATAGGCTTTAATTTGAGCTCCATGATACCAACTCCCACCTGGGACCTCAGCTCACACAGCCCTGTGCTCTTGGAGCACACCAGTGGGAACTGCCTACGTGGGGTTCTCAGATCAGGGTTTCACCGGCCATACAAGACGCTGGCTGCTGGCATGTCCCCAAAAGTGAATGTTTGGTGCATGGAAGGGACAGGATCCAGCTGCACACTGACAGGATGAAGTCCCCAGCTCAATGTAGCCATGCACCAGTTTATTTGGATTAAAAATCATAGTCCAGTCAGTCACAGGACCTCAGGGACACAGCTCAGAAGGAGAGAGTCATCAGCTCTCAGAATTCTCTCAGGATCTTTCCTTCCTGTTTTCTGGTGTCACCAGAAATCTGGTTGAACAGAGCAGATGAGAGTGACATCCTGAACCCTCACATGAGGTGGGACACAGCAGGGCCAACCTCTTGGGTTATGGCTTTGGGACACATACAAAGACGAAGGGAGGGTTGCTGGATGTACAGGCCTGGACTGCTGGACTTAGGGCGGGAATGGGGTGAGGCAGAGACCATCACAGAGCAGTTTTCAGAGGTGGTTCTTATTGGGGGGAATGAGAAAATTTCACCTCAGAGTACGAGAGTGAAATCAGAAGAAGGAGGCAGGTTTAGAGGAGGGACACTGGTCTGCCCCATGCACCGATGCCACTGTGAATTACACCTGAAAGAAGAGTCCCAGATGGAAAGAGCGAAGCCAACGATGGAGCAGATTTTGGTAGTAAGAAGTCCTCAGAGCTGGTTGTCAGAGGACAGCTTTGGTGCTGCCCAGTCCCAGCCTGGGAGGATGGAGGAAGATGGAGCCTGCTGGAAGCAGGAACCAGCCGAGGAGGTGGGAGCAGCACACTGGAGCAGCCCTCCCACTCAGCCCACCCAGCTCCCTGCCTGCTGCCACTTGGGCCAGCAGCCAACATCCTCACAAAGCCTTCTGATGGGAAAATGAGTGTGGGCTTCGGAAGCCTTTGGTGCCTACACCAGTAGGATGGCATTGTTAAGCATTTGCTTCCTCCAGTGCAGATGGGTGCTGGGGCTGATGGAGAAAGGATGGACAGCAGGGAAAAACAGCTGTGATGAGCAGGAGCCAGCAATGATGTCCCTGCTCCACAACGCAGGGAGGATTTGACTAGGCTTCTACAGCAACTCATCTACAAGATACATTCAGCGGCGGCTTCAAGTGCTGTGGTTGGAAGTATTCTGCTTGTTTCTTTTCCCTCCCTGTCTTCAACTGGTGGGGAAGGGAAAGCCACCAGCTCCAGGGCACCTTTGTCTTTACTTTGTGACTTGATGGATGGCATGAGCCAGGTAACCTACATTGCCTGATGAAACTCCTGCCACAGAGATGCGTCCATCCTTTGTCATGTAGACAGAGAACTCCTTTATCAGCCGCTCCACCTGGGGAGAAAGAGCACAGTTAACTGCAGGCCAACCTCTGCTCTGTCAGCAGAGTGCAAATTTACCCAGCTTGTCAAAACTCAAAGCAAACTGGGGTGCCAGCAGACAGGGCATCCCACTACCTACAGAGTCTGCAGTGCCAAGAGATGCTGCTCAGCTCTGGGGCCATGCAGCAACACTGAAGATGTTCAGCTGGAAGAGTCATTTCAGAGCAGCACCAAGTGACTGCTTCCTTTGATAGACATGCAGGCTACATTTGCTTTCAACCTCCCTAGGTACAGCAGGGAACAGAACAACACCCATGTCCCCATGATGCACCAGTGCTGAGGGCTTGGAGGATGTTCTTCCCAAGGAAGAGCAGCTTACAAGGGCTCATTTTGGCATCTGCAATCAACAACTTACTGATAAGGACCACAAATGACACTTTGAGACCATAGGAATTGCATGTACCTGCTCAGGCTTCAGCCCTGTAAAGCAGAACATGCCGATCTGGTCAGTGATGTGCTGCCAGTTGTGGGAGGATCCCTCCTTCTTGAGGTTGGACACCAGCTGATTCCGCATGCTGATGATCCGGTCAGCCATGCCCTTCACTTCCATGAGCCTGAGGAGCCAACCAAGGAAACACTCAGAGCAGGGCTGGAACACACAAACACTGCTCTGCCCACCCCAGCTACTGGGAATCAGCCTCTCCACCTACAGGGGCCACATAGAGGGGTGCAGATAAGCAAAGACCAGGGAGTATGAAGGTGTAGCTCCAGCTGGGGAGCTGCTTCTTTCTCCTGATACCTGAAGGTGACTGCTATGTATTTGTTCCATAGTGTTGGACACTACTACCAGAGTACAGGCATCTCTCACATTTGAAAGCCACAGGTAAAATGCCTCACAGCAGCATTGCCCAAACCCAGATAAAATATCTGCAGATAAACTGGGAGTGCAGGGATAGCTTCCAGCACAGGCAGACAGGCCCCGCTCCAAGGCAGCACAGCTAGGAGACGTCTCTGCTGGGCCCTGGATCAGGCACAAACATCAGGCTGCCAAAAGAACACAGCCCCCAGCGAGGCCACAGCACACTGCCAGCCTTTGTTCTGCCAGGCCAGCTGCAGGGAGAGACCCAGCACCAAAGGCCTGGGAGAACAGCACAGGCTGATGCCAGGAAGCAGGCTTAGTGCATGAGGGTTACATTCCTGGGTCTTATTCCCAGGGGGCTTATGCTTCCATTTCCCCCATGTGAGAGACACTACGTGGCTACAACACCTCAGACTTTTACACTCCTTGGTTAGGCAGCTCCTGCAGCCCTTAATCCTAGGGGAGCTTTATCCCTTCCTTTACAGTGTTTTCTGCCTTAGTAACACCCAGAAAACTTGTCTGTGTCAGGCTACACTGGTACCAGCTAATGCCAGAACATAAGTAGGGATTTCTCCAGAGGAAAGGGGTGGCAGATGGTTCTGACTTCCTAAATCCAAAAGCTGCCCATGACAGTGGAGGCAGGAAGTACATAACAGTAAGGGCTGTCACAAAGACACGTCACACCTCACTGTTGGGAGCATTACGGGTTTCTTCTTACCACTCCTTCCGTAGGTCAGGGGTGTTCAGGATCATAGAGGCAATGCGGGCTCCGTTCACGGGTGGGTTGGAGTACATCGGACGGATGAGGATCTTCAGCTGAGACTCGACCCTTTTGGCTTCCTCTGCATCACTGCAGATCACTGTGAAGGCACCTGCACGCTCTCCTGAAAGTGAAGGACAGAATACCCAGAATTAGAAGGGACCCAATCACAAGGATCTTCAAGTCCAGCTTCTGGCCCTGCACAGAACAATCCCTAAAAACCCACCACATGCCTTAGAACATTGTCCAAATGCTCCTTGAATTCCAGCAGGCTTATTGCTGTGACCACTTCCCCAGGGAGCCTGTCCCAGTCCCCAGTACCCAGAGCCCATTCCAGTGCTCTGGGTAAAGAACTTCTTCCTAATATCCAACCTAAACTTCCCCTGGCAGAGTTCCAGCCATTCCCTCAGGTCCTGTCACTGGTCACAGAGAGCAGAGATTGGAGCTGCCTCTCCACTGCCCTTTAGGAGAAGCTGCAGCCTGTGATGACTTCTGCCCTCAGTCTCCTCCAGACTGAACAAGCCAAGTATCCTCAGCTGCTCATCATATGGCTTGCCCCCTAGACCCTTCACCATCTTTTCAGCCTCCTCTGGACACTCTTTAAAAACTCTATATCCTTATACTGTTATGCCCAAAGCCGCAGTTTTAGTGGGTCCCTGTTCTCGGGAAGTGTCTCCACCAGCTCCCAGCAGGTTACCCCCACTCAGTACTGCAGGATGAACACAGGCAGCAGGAAAACACTGCTAAACCCAAGGCATCAGGGTCCTTCCAGCTGGGTGAAACCATTTCCACGCCACCTGCCCTACTCACCGTACAGCCCCATGTTCTTAGCGAAGGACTGTGACAGGACGATGTTGATGCCCTGCTCGATGAAATGCCGCACAGCCCAGGCATCCCGGTTGATGTCCCCGCTGGCAAAGCCCTGGTAGGCCATGTCAAAGTACACGAGGAGGTTTCGTTTCTGCCAATAAAGAGGGGACAGAGTGACACAGGAGCTGAGCACCCCTACAGGGAGCAGGCTGAAAAGAGCCATGCAGGCTCTGCCCACCTGCAGCCTTTCTCCTTCAGGAGAGCCATGGCACAGGGGAAGCAGCCCAAACCCTGCAGCTACCCACAACACATCAAAACAGCAGCTAAAAGCCCTCCAGTGCATCTGTGGTATGTGCAGTCTGGCACAGGAGGCACAAGTGGATTCAGAAGTAATAAAATATTTTATTTTAGTGTCTTCTGTATTATCAGTTTTCAGGAAAACTACCTGAGAACTCTCTAGGCAGGTGTCTGTTCTTCCAGTGCCTCCAGGAAGATAATCCAGCTGCACTGCTCCTCAGTCAGGAGACCCACAGCCTTCTGTGGGCCCCAGAAGTCACTTTGATATCTGCTGATTCTCAGGACACTACTAAGGCCAGGCATCCTCAAGCCAAATTTCACTGGCTACAGCCTGAGGGAGCAGCAGGGACGAGAAGGTAAAACCTGTCCCTGTCTGTTTCCAGCTGAAGTTTCTGAGCAGACACCAGGCACATGAAAGATCTTCCAGCATTTTTAATACACCAGCACTGGGAGCTCCACTCCAGCCATCACAGATCACTCTTTCAACCCTGCTCTCCTTTCAGGTCTCCCTGTCCCAGCTTTCTGGGAAGGTGCCAGCAGAAAGTCTGATGGTCAGCTAGAAGCTTGATGGGTGCATTTGGCTCCTGTCAGGAACTTGACACTCATCCTGGCTTCAGGGAAGGGAGTAACCTTTAGAGAAATGAAGACTCTATGCCACTCGTGAAAGGCCAGAGATGTGCTTTTCCCAGGAATGGTACAGTACCCCTGGGACACTACTCACCTTCACTGTAGCTGCCAACTCCTTCCACTGCTCCTGCCGGGGATCCACCCCAGTGGGGTTGTGAGCACAGGCATGCAAGAGGATGATGCTCTTCTCTGGAATTTTCTAAGGAAGGTGAGAATAAATTATTAATGGTATCTGAGCACTCTCCTCAGCAGCTGAGATGAGACTTGTGCCATAGATAGCTTAGATGAGCTCTGCAGGGCTTCTAGGCTTGTTTTAGTGCCTTCAGACATCATAGGATGACAGAATATCCTGAGCTGGAAGGGACCCACATGGATCATTAAATCCAGCTCCTGACTCTGCACAGGACAACCCCAAGAATCACACCATGTGCACAAGTTGTCTAAGCACTCTGTGAACTCTGGCAGGCTTGGTGCCATGACCACTTCCTTGGGCAGCCTGTTCCAAAGCCCAGCCACCCTCTGCATGAAGAACCTTTTCCTAATGTCCAGCCTAAACCACCCCTGACAGCTTCATGCCTCTTCATCACATTTAGGGTAAAGTACCATCATCACTCATCTCCCCACATCACCTCCCTCCTTCCAGGCATGGAAGGCAACTCACAGAAATGTCATCCATGGCTCCAGAGAAGTCAAGACTGCATGTCTTGGGGTCGTAGTAGCGGTAAGCCTGAAGCTGCATGCCAGCATCACGGAAAATGGGTGTGTGATTGCCCCAGGATGGTTTGGGTAGATACACATCACGGCTAGCCTTGAAGAACCGTTGCTGGTCAAGAGAAAAATACAGTGTTCAAACAGGTTGAATAGAGTCAAGCAATTAGAAAACCCTAAAGATTCGGCTCTGGTCAAAATATATCCTTTCCTTCCCCCATTGACCAGGGACTCACCAAAAAGTTGGCTCCAATTCGCAGAGATCCAGTCCCAGAAATGCCCTGCACGGTGACATACTGCAAGGGAAGGAACAAATACCTGAGCAACCACATTATGATACAGGGGAAGTGCAGTCAGTGGCAGAAGCACACCAAATCAGGGACAAGGTGCTGGAGGGTCAGCAGCTCTAGTTGCAGAGCAGGGAGTTGGGTGCCCTAGCAGGGTTAAATCCCCTCCTTGGACAGGGCTGTTTCACCCCAGCCTTCAGAGGAAGCAGTGAGCCTTGGGCCCAGCCAGCCCACAGCTCAGAGGCATCAGTGTCCCACCGTGTCCCAGCCTGCTCCTTACCCGGCCGCTCTTTATGACCTCACTGTTTTCACCCAGAGCCAGCTCTGCAGCTGCCCGGGTGAAATCCGCTAGTCCCCCAATGGGCAAGTACTCCTTGTCCATCTTCTTGGCTGCTATCATGGCCTCTGCCTGGAAAAGAGGACACACATTCAGCAAGGAGAGGACAGTGGACAGCTTAAGGTCACTTATGTGCACATTTGCTTGCTCAAAAAGGGCAGAAGTTGGTTTACAGGAGTTTCTGTTCAGGGCTCCATGCAAGCAAGGGGCAGCAGTAAACATTTCAGGTACCAGCGGACATGGCGCTCAGTGACCACCAGAGCCCTCAGTGGGTGCCAGTGTCGGTACAGCCAAGCCAGGACACTCAGCACCAGAGGACAGCAGCACTTCCAGCCCTTTCCAGGTCAGGGCTGCTGCACAAGGACATACATTTCTTTGCCCAAGCAGGAACTGTCCTGCAGAAAGGTGAGTGTTGAGTGTTACTGAAAGACAGGTATTATGTCTACATAGGTGACATCCCCAAATCAGGTAGGGTACAAAGCCTTTTGCAGGGCCTCATCATGCTGAGAGTGGGACAGACCCTGGCAGCATCCATATACCACCAGCACACTGTCCCTGCAACACCATCTGGGCTCCCTGGTTGTGACCCAGCTGCACAGTGAGAGAGGGCAAAGGAAGGCTTTAAACTCCACACTGATGAAACACATGAACAACACCCTCCCAGCACCAAGGAGAGCAGCCAATAAATGTGTGTCAGCTGCCAGATATTTAACAGCCTATTTCCACCCTGCCAGCCCTGAAAGACCCTGTAATCCCCTCAAGGGCAATGTCCATACCCAGCTCCCTGGGCTGGAGTTTTAGATTGGCTTATGGAGAAACTGGTAACATCGGCTCAGCAGAATTTCTAAGACTAATCCATTAAGGGGACAACGTTAGCTCTTTCCTCCCATGTGGGGTGGCCCAGGGAACATCAGCCTATTCAAGAAACACCTTGAAGGTGAGAGGACAGGTGCATTGGAGGAGTTATGGAAGTCAGCAACGAGTTAAGAGTTACCTGCATGGGAACAGGACACAGATTTCCTGTTTGTCTCCTACTTTCTAATGGCTCTGTCAAGTCTCAAAAGCTTAGTCCTGCTAAGGGAGATATCCAGGAACATTCTGCTCTGTCAGTGACAAAACCCATTTTAAGGACCAACAGACAAACCTTGCCTGGCAGCCTTCCCCCTCCCTGACCCCCTCAGGGTGCCTGACCCCTGGCCCTGGCCAGCAGCCACCACCCGGCTCACCTTGCGGACACAGCTGAGGACATACGGCTTCCCATTGTCATCCCGGTATGCTCCTACACCCAGGTTCATCTTCTTGGAGTTGGTGTCGCGCTTGAAAGCTTCTGTCACCCCCAGGATGGGGTCGGGGGGACCCATCTCCACATGGGACCACCATGAGCTAAAGGGAAAAAGAAGAAGGTAGGAATTAGGCTTGAGAACTGAGCAGAGACGTGCACCAACATGACCAGAGAGAAACTTGCAAGGGAAATCTTGTCTTTAAACAGATGAAAAAGCTACAAGTAGTGTTAAGAGAATTATCCAGGGGGGAAAAAAAAAAAACCAAAAAACTTCTTTATGCTCCATGATCTGGCACTGCATTTTACATTGCAGAACGGGCAAAGAGTCTCAGTTCACCAAGGCTGAAGATAACTGACTCCCTCTCATGACGAAATGGCCCTGTTTGCCTTATGTGCTGACACCACAAAGAGTCCACAAAACAGAAACCTTGAACTCTTATGCTTTGGACAAGTGCCCAGAGCCCGCAGGTGGGATTGCATAGGTCAGTACCCTCCAGGGAACCTTGGCCAGACCCAGATAATTGCACAAAACATGAATATGGAGCCTCTTCCACACTCCTGGAAGGGCTCTAATGTGTGAAAACTAATCTATTTTTCTCACAACATTGGCTGATTTAATGAAGATACTTCTATTTCCTGCACTACAAATTCTGCCTCACTTGTTGTTGTAGCCATGAGCTGTTTTCCTGGAAATGGCAGAGGACACTTTCTTCCCAGTGACAAGCAACAGGCTCTCATGACAAGGTCCCTTCCCCTGCTGTCAAGCACAAACCCTGCTCTGTCAGGAGGAGCTTTGTAACCTGCTCCCACAGCACAACAAACCACCTGCCTCTGCCCTGTTGGCAGCACACCCTGAAGATAGAGACACTTTCTTAATGTCAAGGGCAGACCAGACCATGCTATAAAAAGAAACCCGTTATTTCCTTTGGCCGCAGCCTCTGTCTAGTCCCACATCCAGGCTTTGTGGGCCTGACGACAGTGCAGGAGCAGCAGGGTGGTGGTTTGTAACCTGTGTGGTAGAGGCTGAGGCCACCGTGGCTGCCACAGCCCCCTCCTAAAGGCTGAATTACTAAAGACACGCAGCTCTGAGCATCCAGACTCATGGCACCACACTGGTGCCTACCCAGGTGCCAGAGCTCAGTGGGGAACAAAGGGTGCATCACAAGGTAGATTGGGTTTATCTCCTCTGGGGCAGGACTCAGTCTTGATTGCTGAAGAAGAAACAGCCAGAGAGATGTATCAGCTTTACTAAGCTTTGCAGCCTGGGAAATGCCACCTCAGCTGAAGACAACAACCTGTCCCAACTTGGGAATGCTGCCCTGGGGCTGGATTCTGCCCCAGGCAATGCAGGCAGCCTGGAGCCAGCTCAGGGCCAGCCAGAGCTCCGGCTGAGTGCTCAGCGCAGATCCTGTAGGCAGATACAGATCTGTGGGCCAGGCAGGTTGAGGAAGCTCTAACATGACCAGCAGAACTCACAAAATTATCTTTCCTCTCCACTCTGTCCCTGTTTTAGGTCCATTTAGACCAAGTTTACTCACTACACAAATATACTTTGCACTGTCCCATGGATGTAGGTTGAATTTCACAGAGCCCTAAACATTATTTGTGCTCTTCAAATCAGCTGCTTTTCCCATCAGCACAGTATTTCCATATAAACCACCTGTGTTTCTACTCTCAATAGGGTGTGTGGAAAAAAAGGGCAGCAAACAGAGCCACCTCAGGTAGTTTAAAAATGGAAGAAGTCCTTAACGTGTTTTAAACCACTAACCAGTCTTAATTACTTCTTAAGTATAGGATCAGCTTGGAAAGGGGAATGAATCAGTCCTGCCAACAACACACACCCTCCAGAGAGGGACAGGGGCTGCAGCCAGTGGGGAGGGAGTGACCTGGGGAACCAACCTGAGCAGGACACGTCAAGGGGGCTGTCAGGGCAAAATCCCACTGCAGGTTCAGACAGCATGAAATGTTGCTTTGGAAAAACCTCTCCCAATGCCTTCCTGGCAACAGAGGGGCAAGGGAAGAAACACTGTGTAGGAGTGTGTCCTTCTGCAATTTACCTGGTTTAGGATTATTTTGGTATGGAGGGCTGTGGGAGCCTGGCCATCTATTTTAAAGACCTGCTGCTTTGGAGATGGATCTGATGGCACCTTCTTTCTGCTGGGCTTTTCTCCAAGCAGCTTACAGTGTTTGGGGTATTTAGGTCCCGATCCTTCAAAGACTTAAGCAGGTCATTGGGCTCTAACATACTGCAATTAATGCTGATCCTGCAGGCATTTACCTAAGCTGCAGCACTCCAGAGAGTTAAGTACTTTTGTTCTGAGCCGGTTTTTCTGTCGGCTTAAGGCACCGAAGGGTAGGTTTAGGACTGATTTTCCTGTTCTCAGCCTGAAGGTTTCCAGGTAAAGGCCAACACTGTTTCGAGGGAGGTGAGTTTGCCGGGAGACAGGGGAAAAAAGTCCAGCCTGAGTTGTCCCAACACATCAGAGAGATCGCAGAGGCAAAGCTTTCCCAAAGGGGTTTGTGAAGAGATCTGCTAGGGAACCAAGGCCACAAACCCCAACACACTACCCCATGTTACTGCTGTTGTCCCTGCACTGCCCTATATTTTATTTTGAGCAACTACAAGAACATTGATCTTGAATAAAGGTCAAAGCTATAAACTGCACATCTGCTCTGCCAGACCAGAGGTATTTCAGTGTGGAAAACTAACCGGAGGTAAGTTTAAGCTGAGGATGAACTACCCGAGGGAATACTCAATGTAAGGCAAAGCAAGCATGTTCTCCAGCTACAGGACTTCAACACAGAAGGCCTCATCAGAGTTTAGACGCTCATCAAAGTCGGTATCCCAGCAGTCTCCGTACTTTTCAGCCAGGCTGGTCTTCTGAGCCAGTTTAATGCACAGCTGCAAGGGCAGTAGGACAGATGGGTGGGAAAAAGCACCAGAGCTGCACAAATCAGCAACCCTTTTAAAAACGTATGTGGAGCTTATGGCACAGACCTAAGAGGTGCTTAAGGACTCAAGCCAAGCCCAGAGAACAAGAGTTTACAAGCCCAGTGAAGGTTTCCATGGTGGAGAGGCCAGCCGACGTTGCCTGAGGTACAGCTACATAAGAACTGGATTTCAGAACCTCTGCCAAGGCCCCCCCAGAAGTTCTGCAAGCTAGGGCAGAGCCGAGGGGGCAAAGGCTGTCAGGCTGTCCGGATACCACAGCTAAAGCAAATATTTACACATGAACAATGCCAACAGGCTGCTGGCTACTAAAAGGCCTTTCAAGCCCACATATCCCTTGCCAGAGTGAGCTGCAGTAAGCTCCCCATCAAGAAAAACATTTAAACAGCTGTCTTGTGATACATCAGAGCAGCAGACTGAGTTATCACCTTAATTAGCATTTGTGTGTCAAGGGAGCCGTTTTAACCATTTACTATCTCTGTATCTTTGACCTGATTTCTGAAAGAGCATTCTCAGCACACAGTAATGGTAACAGCTTGAGAACCACCAGTTATGTTGCTGAAGATAAGGAAACAGAAACTGTTAATCACTGCTTGGCATTCCTTATTGCATAACAAGCCACTGTTCCTGAACAGGAATAACGGGGACTGTGCACAAAGGCTCTTTACTTAAAAAAGGGATGGTCAGTGTCTCTTGGGTGACCTCAATTCAATTTGGTAATTTATAGTTTGCTGTATAACAAGCTTGAGAAAAGCAAAACTAATGCCAGGAGGCTCCATACCTTTCACAGGCCTGCTACAGTCCTTGGGCACAAAACACAAACTCTAGATAGATGCTCTTCCACCCCTTTTGAGAAGAGCCAGAAGGCTGCCTCAGAAGGGGAGGAACAGGGAACATTCATCTTACAAGGGTTAATCAATATCTAATGGTCTTCTTTATCTGCTGGAATGGGGATTAAAAAAACTCCATTGCTTTTCTGCTCTGACATGGTCTGGAAACTTTCTTAAAGCTTTCCCAGCCAGTGTGGTATAGGAGTCAGAGGGCTCTGGAGAGCAACAAGGCCTTGCCCAGATCCCTCTGAACACTCTGCTTCTTGGACTCAGTGGTGTCCAGTGGTGTCAGTGCACTCTTGGACAAGACTTCCTGGTCTCAGTGGTGTTCCCAGCTCCGTGGCTCTCAGGCCAGCTGTACTTTGTGGAGCTGTTCTGGGCTCTTTGCATGGCTCCAGCTGCATCCTGTGTCCTTCTATCCAATCCTCTGCTGACTGTGGAGTCCAGAGCTGCCAGTGCAGGACTGGTACTCACAGAAACGCTGCTCACGCCAGGGTTTGCACTTATCTAGCACATCCAGCACTACTCACATCCCATTCCATGGGTCACAGGGTCGTTATTCTTCCTAATATCAATTTGCTCTCTGCCAGTTTAAAGCCATTTCCCCTTGTCCTATCACTCTATGCCCTTGACAAAAGTCCCTCTTCAGGTTTCTCGTAGCCCCTTTAGGAACTGGAAGACCACAATTAGGTCAGCCCAGAGTCTTCCCTTCTCCAAGTTGAACCCCAACTCTCTCAGCCTCCCCTCGTATGAGAGGTGCTCTAACCCTCTAACCATCTTCGTGGCCTCCACTGGACTCATTCCAACAGGTCCCCGTCCCTCCTGTGCAGGGGTCCCAGACCCGCACACAGTGCTGCAGGAGGGGTCTCAGGAGAGCAGAGTAGAGGGGCAGAATCCCCTCTCTTTACCAGCTCCCCACACTGCCGGTGATGCAGCCTGGGACACACACAGTCGGTTTCTGGGCTGCGAGTGCACATGGCCGGCTGGTGTCCAGCCTCTCATCGACCACATCACTCGTGCCCTGCAGCTCAGTGCACAGCACCAGCAACACCAGCCCCCCAGCCCCATTTCTCGGGCATGGCCCCCTAGCCCCATTTCTCGGGGCACAGCCCCCCAGCCCCATTTCTCGGGGCACAGTCTCCCCTGCCCCATTTCTCGGACACAGCCCCCCAGCCCCGCTCCGGTCGGTCCCCGCTGCCCACGCGCCCTCCACGGCGGCGCCTCAAGGGCAGGCGGGGGGCGCGAGGCCGGGCCGCAGCCAATCAGAGCCCGGGAACCCCCCT
>VWZD01004834.1:474038-506354 GCA_013396695.1 Sakesphorus luctuosus | reverse complement strand
GGCGGCGGCGGCGGCGGCAGGATCACACCTCACAGTGCGAGCGCCGACCCAGCGCCCCGCCCCGCGCATGCGCCACCGACAGCCAGGCAGCGTCGGCGCTGCCCCCTGGCGGTCGGGACGGCTCATTGCAGCCGCACCGCGTGCCGGGCTGTGCCGTGCCGGGCTGTGCCGGGTTGTACCGGGCTCTACCGGACTGTGCCGGGCTGTGCGGGGCTGTGCCGGGTTGTACCGGGCTCTACTGGCCTGTGCCGGGCTGTGCCGGGTTGTACCGGGCTCTACTGGACTGTGCCGGGCTGTGCGGGGCTGTGCTGGGTTGTACCGGGCTCTACCGGACTGTGCCGGACTGTAGCGGGCTGTGCCGGGCAGTGGTGGGCTCTACCGGACTGTGCCGGGCTGTCCCGGGTTGTACTGAGCTGTGCCGGGCTGCAAGGGGCTGTGCTGGGCTGGATTGGGCTATGCGGGGCTGTGCCGGGCTGCACCAGGTGGTGCCAGGCTGTGCCGGACTGTACTGGTCTGCCCTGGGCTGTGCTGGAATATGAGGACTCGACTGGGACACAGTGGGCAGTACTAGGCTGTACTGGGCTATCCTGTGTGTGCCAGGCTGTATTTGGCTGTACTGGGACATTCGGGCCAGTACTGTACCATACCAGGCTGTACTGCGCTGTACTTGACCTGTATAGGGCTCTACAGCACCATCAGGAGCCACACAGGTCTGTCAAGGGCGATGTTGGGGTGCTCCCACACACACTGGGTGGCACTGCGGCTCCACCAGCATTGGCACCCTGGGACTGGTTTCCAAAATTGAAAACGGGAGAAATAACCCTTGGGATGGCCCAGAGGGTTTGGCAGGGTAGCTGAGAGGGGTAACTGGGAGGTACTGGGAGTTACTGGGAGGTGTGCTGTCCTGGGACATCAGTGCCCCCAGCATGACTGCACTCTGCTCCCCAGGGATTTTCCAATGCCTCTCCATTCCATAGGGGCATTCCCAAAAGCACCATCTCCCTTCCCAACCCAGAAGCCACATCCTCAGTGTGACCAGGGTGTGTGGGGGTCCCCCCTCTCCCTGCCACCCCCCAGCCCACCATAAGATGGAGAAATAGGGGCTCCAGTCTAGCAGTACTTGAATTTATTAGTAAACTGTTCTTTGGTAAATGATAAAAACGCAAAAAGAGACCAAAGGAATGAAAACAACACCCTCCCCATCCCCGAAAAAATCATATGATTAAACAAACCAGGCAGATGGGTAAAAAAAAAGTTTTCCCCCCCAAATGGGATTTCAGCAAACTACAGCAAACCCAAGAGCTGGTGGGGAAGCGCTGCAGTGATGGGGGCTCCCCTGTTGTGCTTGTTTTTGGGGAGGAGGAGCGCATGGTGTGTGTATGGGGGGTCCTACATGGGCGGCTCCTGGCAGAGCACCATCTCCAGTTCCTTGCGGTAGAGTTTGCCCCCGTCGGAGAGGTTCATGATGCTCTTCCTGTAGTTGGTGAGCTGCTGGATGTTCATCTCCTGCAAGGCATGGAGGGAGCAGTAGGGGTGGGCATCCCATTTTTTCCTGAGGAGCACCCCCAGGCTGGGATGACACCCCCTCCACCTCCAGTGCAGCTTCCCATGAGGATGCAGGGCCAGCAGCTGGTCCCCATGGAACACGGACACAGCAGGGTGGAAGATGCTGCTGAGTTAAGGGAGGAGGATCTGGAGGGCTCTGGGGGCAGCACCCTGGCTCTGTCCCCTCCACTTACTTTCTTATTCTTCTCATACAGGTCTTTCAAAAGTGCATCCAGCTCATTCTCATCAATGAAGCCATTTCCATCCTGGGTAATGAGGAAGGGTCATTAGCAGCAGGGAGGATACAAACCCCAAAATTCTCCCTTGGGCATAGGTGCAGGGGGCAGCCCCAGACTCACCCAGCACAGCCAGGGGTAAACCCAACACAACCCAAACCAGACAGGCAATTGACCCAACCAAAACCACATGATTTTGGGATATTTTTGGCCAAGTTATATTTATTTGGGGTGGTTTCCTGGGAGCTGGCTCCCTACCTTGTCATAGAAGGCGAAGATGGCATTGAACTCCTCCGAGGAGAGCTTCATCCCCTGGGAAGTGGCAAGGGACACCAGGGCGTGAGGGAGGGGATGGAGGTGTAAGCAATGGGAACAGGTTATTATTACTATTATTGTTACTGATATTATTATTATTAATTTTTTTTTTTTTTACCTGGAACTTCAGAAGGAAGTTTTCTTGCACAGGCAAAAGTCTGAAAAACAAGCAGGGCAGGTAAGAGTGGGAAACAGCCAGGAAAAGACACTTTTTTAATCTGCAATGACTTTTTGCTCAGAAACATGAGCAAATTAAAGAGAAAAGCAGTTTTCTTTGGAAGCTGGGGCAAACTCTTCCTAGACACAAGCATTTCAGGTCTTTCTCTCCCAGCTGCTTTCTTCTCATTGCCCGTAATCTTACCGGGACATCTCGGAGAGGCCCAGCTTCCCATCGCCGTTCATGTCAAACATCCGCAGCTGTTGGGACGTGAGCGTCACACGGTCACCCATTGTCTCCCCCTCCCCTCCATCCCACCTGCCATGGGTGGTGAGACCCCAGGGGTGGGAAACAGTCCCACAGGTCCCACTCACAATGGTCTGTGTGTACTCCTGCAGCTTGGGCTCATCGTAGGGCCGGTTTGCCTTCTTCAGCAGGTCCGACAGGAAACCCTGGGACGAGAGGGCTTTGCTGGCTGTCCCCATCCCTGGTTCTCCCAGCAGGAACATCCCACTGGCAATGACCCAGCTCAGCCCACCCCATGCCCGCAACCCACCTTGAGCTCGTTGGCCTCGATGTAGCCGCTGCGGTCTGTGTCGTACCTGCGCCAAGCCTGTGATGGGACCACCATGAACCTTAGTGTGGGCTTGTGTCCCCCATTTCTCACCTGACATGTGTATGCCCCCATAAATATCCTCCTAGGAGCGTCCTCCCACCACCCTAATGGAGAGGGGTCATTTCACAGCTCCCATCTTGGCTTGTGGTGACCTCTCTGGTGCCACACGCTCTCCCTTGGAGTTGGATGATTTTGTTCAGCACCATGCCAAGAGTTCAAGCACTATTGTCCTCATGGCAGTATACAGGACCAGGCTTTTATATTTAATAATATTTAACTGCATCCCCCAATTAAACAGTGGTGCCAGCTTACCCACCCCATGCCACAGGGTGCTCTTATTTCAGCTATGGCCTTCACCTGGGGTTCATTTTCCAAGCACAGGCTTCCTCCTCCCAAGGACACTGCACATTCCCCTCCAACCCCACCCGTGTTTTGTTCCCCATCCACAATTTCTCTCCCACCTGCATGGGTTCACCCCATACGAGGGCATGGTGAAGTTATGGGGTGGCCCAGAGCAGTGTTGGCTTCAGCACGTCCCTTGGGTACTATGGACGAACTATGAGGGGGAATTTGTAGAACAGCCCCAAATCCTTGCAGCTCACCTTGCCCAGAGTGGGGACAAGGCACCTCGCTGCCCTGGGATGTGCTGCAGGTGTACTGAGGACTAGAAAATTCACCACACTCCTACTCTCCCCTCAGACCAGCACTGCCTCGGTTAACTCAGTTCTGAGTTAATGCCAGGAGTTTGGGGGAAACTGGGGGAGGTTTGAGCAATTTCAGCTTCCACACTGGAGCTGGACACTGAGGATGGAATCCCATGGGGAGCCCCAGCACAGCCTGTCCCACTCACCTCCATGAACTCTGAGCTGGAGCCCACATGCTGGCGGAAACACAGCAGGAAATTCTCCTCCGTGGGCAGGATCTGGGCCAGCTGCAGGGAACACGAGCATCAGAGGGAAACACAAGCATTGGGAGCAGGGGGAGAACATGAGGATCAGTGGAGAAAATACAAGCACCCTGGGGGTTTGTCAGGTCCAGCACCACTCACCTCTGCCATCTCGATTTTGCCATCTGCGTTTTTGTCATATTTGTGCATGAACTCCTTCATCTTGTCACCCAAGTTGTCTTTCCTTGAGTCCTGCCAGCAAGGAGAGAGAGAATGGGAGCATTTCCCATCCCTCCCTGTGCTGGTGTTCCCTCACTTCCCTCCCAGAGGAGCCCTAGTTCCACTCATCCGTGCCATTCCCAAAGGAGGTGGGGCTGACATGAGTCTGAATCTTTGGGCAGGAGGGAACAGGGGAAGGAGGGGAAAAAACCACGAGATGCCCTTACCACACCCGCCCCCTTCCTTGCACTTTCCAGCTCCTGGAAGAAGTTTTCCAGCTCTTTGCCTTCAATGTAGCCATTTCCTGGGGAAGGAAAAAAAATGCAATTAAGACTTCCCCATGTCGGAGGGCAGGAGAAGAGGGATAGATGCTCCCAGGGGTTACAGCACTTGTTCCCTCCTCATAGGGACACAGTTCCAAGGCAACTGTGACAGAAAAGAAACGCCAGCCAAGGCCAATGCTCAGTGTTATACAAACTAGCAATGGCCAAATTTGCCCAGGTGACACATAGCCCTGGACTTGTCCCCTGCACCCACTTGCAGGGCACAGGGCACTTTGTCCATCTTGGTCTTTGCTGCATTTTCTGGAACTGGTGCTTCAACCAGATAGTTTTAATAAACCTCCCCATTCTATCTGAGCATGTCCCAAACCAGGACTGTCTCTTCTCAACCCACTGTGGGGGCCATGAGCGCAAATAGGGAGCAGAGAAAAGGCACCTGACACAGCATCCGCTCCCCCTGATGCAGGATCAGCCCCAACAGGACCACCAGAATCAGCAGGGAGGGGTCAGCCCAGTGCTGATCTCTGAGGCAGCCAGGAGCTCTGAAAGGTCCCTGTCCTGTGAACCGCATACCCCTTGCTGCTGATACCTATGCTGAGATGTGGCTCCTCCAGAATCAGGGATATCTGCAGCACTGCCCTGCCCTGTCCTGCCTGTGGGATCCTCAGTGGCAGGATGGCTCAGACAGGTCCCAGCCACAAACAGCTCCCACAGCACTGGGCCTTAGTGGCACTGGGGGGTGGCCACTGTGCCTTGAAGCAGCAGGGCCACACCACAGCTGGGGACAGCAGTGAGGACACTGGCTCCATGGTGCTGCCAGCCAAGGTGTCACCTCCCTGCCAGAAATGTTCCCACCCACCAACATCTGGGCACAGCTGAGGGTTGCTGCCCTTTCCTCTGAAGTGCCTGGCTGAGGGGTAGCCAGGGTTCTTCCTTATGGGCATTCCCCCCAAACTGCTCCACATTTCAGCCTCTGGAGGCTTGGACCACAGCACCCTGCCCTGCACTGCCTTTGGCATCATCACCTGCAGGCTCCCCAGCAGCACCTTCTATCCCTGCAACACAGTGGTTAGGAATAACCCATCCACATTGCAGCTTGAAACACCTGGGGAAGTCCAGAGCACCCTCCTCTTGGGTCACCAGACCTGTATGGACCAGCAGCATCCTTCCCAGGAGAGGACAAGGGGCTTGGGTGATATTGGGGTGCTGGAGTGAGCCACTGAGGTTCTTGGCTTTCCACTGCTCTTCTCAAGGGCTTTGCTTTTGTGGGCACAGGAGAAACCCAAGCTCACTTGAATTCAGATGGAAAAAAAATCAACAAAAGTTTTGAGCTGGGGAAGAGAATAAGGCCAAGAAAAGCTGTGGCCAACAGCTTGGCTTCCTCCAAGCAGCAGCTTGGACAGGTCTGATCCATGTCTGCAGAGCAGTGGGGTGTGGAGTGTCATGGAAAATCCCCTCTGGAGAGCCATGGCCGGTCCATGCGGCTGCTACTCGGAACCCTCAGGGCAGCTGCGGCTGGCAAAGAGAGGACATCAAAGACATCCAAGGAGATATCTGAGGCATGTGGAGCCTTGAGGGGAAGCAGCTCAAGGGATGGAAGCCCCATCGGTGGGGTTTAAGTGTAGGGATGAGTTTGGTTGAAGTAATCCCATCCACGGGGGAATGAACCCCATGTCCCTCCATCGGCAAAGGGAAGCAGCTGGGGCTGTTGGAGCTCCCACTTGGTGCAGCTGAGCATTGTCCTTGTCAAGGCCACCTTCTTCCCTGATGCCCGAGTCCCTCCTCTCCTGGACACCCGCTGTGCCGCAGCCCAGTAGCCTTGCCCTGCCCGGGGGCCGCGGGCCAAGCTGGATCTGTGCCTGCTGCTGTGTTTTGGAGATGACAGAGCACATCCAAGGGCGCAGCAGGATGTGCTGCAGGGAGGCAGCTGAGCACCCACATCAGGAGCTGTCCACTCCCACTGGCGTGCCACCTTCCCAACCCCTTGGTGGCTGCCCCAGTGCCAGCTCCAGCAGTGGCAGGGACTTACAGCCATGTCCCCAGTGTTGCAGGGCTGCAGGGGGGACCCTGCCAGTGCAGCCCGAGCAATCTGAGCTCCAGCTCCAGCAGCACAGCCGAGGAGGCTGAGTGACGCAGTTCCCGGGAGGGTTTTGGTCCCCAAACCTCTCTGCAGGAACAGGAGACCCAGCAAAGGGCAGGAGCGCTCCCTTGGGCTGCTCTTCTCAGGGGGCTGAGCCTCCTTCACGGCAGAGGAGAACTGAAAGAAACTATTTTACAACAAAACGATGCTGCTTTTTTGTTTCCCCTGCTTTCGGGGGCTGGCAGTGGTGAGAACAGGAGTGTCCTGCCCAGTTGTGATTCCATGGGAAGGTGACATCTCCGTAGTGGACACGGTCGTTTTGCCACAGCATCCCTGGGCAGAGGTTTTTGCGGGACTGGGAAGCAGGCGGGGAGGGACCGAGCACTCCAGACACGGAGAGATCGTTCCTCAGCTCACTCCGGGCGTGGGACACCCGCGCTGTCACCCCTGGCAAGCGGTGTCCCCGGGGCCAAGCTGGTGGCCGAGCTGCCCCTTTCCCTCCAGGTGGCACGGATGGGGCACCGCCGAGGTGGGAGTTGGAGGGGGCCGAGAGGGCACTGGACAGGGAGGGCGCACCCTGGAAAGGGCAGAACCCCCAGAGCAGCGCCCAGAGATGACACCAGCCCTGAGCGAACTCCAGCTCTCAGGGCACTCGCGGGACGTGCCAAGGAGACCCAGGGCACTCCTGGCTCAGCGCCGCACGGGCTGGGGGCTCCCAGTGGGGTCCGGTTCTGGGGCTACCCATCCTTTCCCGACGGGGAGGTCCTGGGGGATGGATTGCCTTCCTGATTCTGGAGCTTCAGCCGAAGGGGCTAAGCCTCGAGGGCTCTCCATCACCCCGGAGACTCTCCATCCTGAGTTCTCTCTATCCCGAGGGCTCTCCATCACTCCGGGGGCTCTCCGTTAATCCCTGGGCTGCGACAGTGGAGGTTCTATCCTCTTCTCCAGGATGTTCAGGGACTCTCCACCGCCCTCACCCTCTCCCGCCCCGCTCCCCTGAGGATGCTTATCCCAGTGCCCTTCCCGCCGCTTTTTTGGGGGACGAGGTGTTCCCCGCGCCCCGGGACTGACCGTCCGCGTCGAAGTGCCGCCAGACGTCGAGGAACTGGGAGGCGGTGAGCTCGGCCAGGTGGAGGTGCGGGGCCTGCTGCGGGCCGGCCATCCCGCTCCCGATCCCGCTCCCGCTCCAGCGGCGGGGCCGGCGCGGCTTATACCCACCGCCGCCGTGCCGCCCGCCGCCGCCAGGGGGCGCCGCCGCCCCGGGACACCGGCCGGGCACGGGACGCAGCGGGACACCGGGACAACGGGACATGGGATAACGGGACACTGGAACAACGGGACATGGGATAACGGGACACCGGGACGCAGCGGGACACCGGGATAACGGGACATGGGATAACGGGACATCGGGATAATGGGACACCAGGATACCGAGATAACGGGATAAGGGGACACAGGGATAACGGGACACCAGGATAACAGGATACCGGGACACTGGGATGACAAGATAGCGCCATAATGGGGTAAAGGAATACCAGGATAACGGGACACCAGGATAGGAGGATAAGGGGATGCTGGAATACCGTGACACCAGGACACTGGGATAATGGGATACCAGGATACTGGGACATGGGGATACTGGGACATGGGGATACTGGGACATGGCGATACCGGGATACTGGGACACTGGGGGCAGCACTGGGCACCGGGGACGGCAGCCTACTCCCTGCCACTCGTCCCTGACTTGTCACCTACCCTTGCTCTGTGCCACCTACCCTGTCCGATGTCACCCACCCCTGCCCCATGTCATCTACCCTTGCCCTGTACCATCTGCCCCATGCCCTCTATCCCTGCCCTATTACTTACTCCTGTTCAATGTCACCTACCCCTTTTCTGACACCTAGTCCTGCCCTGTCACCCTGCCCTGCCACCTCCTCCTGCTGGTCATTCCATTCCTTCCCCAAGTCCCTGCATCCCTTCCTATGCCCCGCAGCCCCACCCCTGTCACCATGCCCCTGCCCTGTGTCACCACATCTGTGTCACGGTGCCCCTGCCTCACAGCAGCTTCTCAGCTCATGATTTGCTGGTCCTGGCAGGCAGAGCAGGGCAAAGGCAGTCCCTGTGTCCCCACCACCGAGGGACCATATAATGGCCACAGCAGGGCTGTCACTCGTCACTCATGGCTGGAGTGAGAACACAGAACTTAGACACTGCATCCATCTTTTGGAAGAAAAACCAAGGAACCTTCAGATGAAGGCTCTGTCATCCCCTCTGGAGCAGGGTTCCTTGGAGGGGAGGGATGGGAAAGATGCTCAGCCCAAAAAACATTTCTCACCCTGGCTCCCTTTGCTGCTCACCAGCTTATAGTGGGATTTTCTTTTCCCAAGTTTCCTCAAATTGCAGGGAAATTTCCAGGCCCAAACAAACAGCCACACGTGGGGTTTGTCACTGGCTCCAGCACAGCCTGCCCAGGGGAAGCGTTGCTATGGCTACGGAGGGGAGGAAATTCAGATCCAGCGAGAAGGCTGAGGAGATGGGAGTGCTTAATTAAAGATGAGAAGGCATGAGGGAAGTTCAGATGTGCGCAGAGCAGGGACGTAGTTGGCAGCAAGCAGCTGTCCAGGGGACTGCCCATCCTGCTGGGTGCTGGCGTGTCTTATTTTTGTCTCTTGGCTGGGAAAAAAGGCAGTGTGAGGTGCTCCACATGAATGGCAGGGGATGCAGGCTTGAGGACTGGGGGAGCTCAGTGCAATGGAAGTGGCACCAAACCTGGCTTTAATGCTGTGGGAAGCTGGGGCAGGGCAGGGCACCGGACTCCAGGCATTGGAAGGGAGATGTTGCTCCAACATCCCATGAGGAGAACCCTACTGGGACATCAAGCAAAAAGATGGCCTTCTCCTTCTCCCTGTTGCACAACACAGCCTTGAGGCACACATGACAAGCTGAAGGGTGTCCTGGGTATTCCATTCACATTTCCTGAGGTCTAGCTCAGAGATCAGACAAAAAACCCACTTTCTTTTTCCCATTATTGCTGCACAGTTTTTCCCAGCAGAGCCCATTGCTTTTCTATCCCACTCCCTCCAGAACAGCTTTTTCCTGGGGGCTGAGAGGGGGCACTCACTGCCTCTGTAGGGCTGGGTTTAGAGATGTGTCTCCAGCTGTGCCCAAGCTGGGGAGAGAGGTGGCACAGGCATCCAACACTGGTACATCTTCTGCTTCAGAGGGAGCAGAGTCTCAGCCCAGCACAGGGATGCTCTGGGTCACCAGCCCATCACAATCCCACTGCTCCATGATGCTCAACTCTCTGCTAAAGAAGAGCCAAGATTGCTCCAAACTGGGACCTGGGAGCCAAACGTGGGCTCTGGGTGCACTTCCTGCCTTCTCTGGGCAAATACTTCCCCAAGCTTCCTCTGTGAAGTGGACAGAGGAAAAAGAGGCTCGTTGCTGCAGTAAGGGATTTGCTAAGGTTGAGAAAGACTCTTAGAGAAGGCTGTGAAGATTCAGGCAAGGAAAGCAAGTGATGGTTCTTCTTCTGTTTGAAGCCATCTCCCACATAGGTGTCTGGGCACAGGGGATGTCCCCTCTGCAGGAGAAAAGGTTGTATGGTTCCCTCCAGTCTTTATCCATGTTCCAGGTCTTAAATTACTTCCTAGGTTGAATATTGTCCTTCCTAGGTTGAAAATGCCCTTCACCCAGAGGGTGGTCAGACAATGGAGCAGGCTCCCCTGGGCAGTGGTCAAGCACCAAGCCTGACTGAGCTCAAGGAACGTTTAGACAACTCTCAGGCACATTGTGTAATTATTGTTGTTGTCCTGTGCAGGGCCAGGAGTGGGATTCGATGATCCTTGTGGGTCCCTTCCAATTCAGGATAGTCTATGGTTCTATCTGAACATGCCATCACATTTTAGAAATTCCAGCCCATTACACTGCTTACAGAGTCAGGCTTTAATTCAGCAACACACTGGGATCAGCCCATTCTGTGACCCACATCACTCCCCCTGCTCCCCACAGCCACCATGGCAGGGAAGAGTTTAATTCTTTTCAGCACATGAAATCCCTGCAGTGAAGACCTAAAGCTTTCAGAAAAAAACCCAACAACACACCACTACAGCAGAACCCTCTTAATTCAACTGCAGGATTTCAATAAAGAGAAACATCTAAGGGAATTCTGATAACTTAAAGGCAAGGCACACACTCGCTGCTGAGCTGAGACAGATAGCACAGGCTTTTAAAAGCTTTCTGATTTACTTTTATATAGAAAAGAATGCAAAAGGCAAACCTTATGTAAAAGAAAGTCTGGAAAACTGAGGCTTGCAAAGGAAACAGGATGGAGCTCACCATCAGATTTTTTGGGGCTGCAGGGTTATTTCTCAGATAACAGCAGAGATCTCTACTTAAATGCTCATGATATGGTCCAGCCAAGGGCTGTGGCAGAGATTTCTCCTCTTGGCCTCACACTTTTATGTGGATCCCACACAAAGGCATCAATATAACACCTGCATTTTCTCCAGGGGACTGGAAGCAGCAGGAACCCATGATCTGAAAAGTTGTCTCTGGAACTGTGAGCCAGGAAAAAGCAAGGGCTGACATAAAGGATGGGCCAGACTGGCTCACAAATCCATGGCTGAGGGAGTATAGGAGGAGCTGTGCCAGCTGTGCCCTGCATGCACACAGGTTTTCCATGGATCCCCCTGTCACCTGTAGAGCTCGAAGGACAGCCTGTGCTGGTGGCATTCCCTAACCAGGCAGCACCTGGGCTCACTGCTCACCACAGCACTGAGAAATCCAAGATCATCGCACAGTCTGGGGCTCTCTTACCACTTGCCAGGTTTTTAACCTTTTTGTGCATCTTCCAGCTTATCCCTATGACCACAATGTCCTGGATTTCAGAAGTAGGTAAGTGGCACAGAGTACAGGAATGAAGAAAGTCAAGGTTGTTTTACAATCTACTCATTTCATTGCCAGAAAGCACCAAGAGCACTAAACAAAAGGCACAACATCAAGGAAATTGTCCTGCCTCCAGCACAGGTGACTTGCTGCACTGGCACCACTGCAGCTCATTCCACCTTCCAGCTGCAAGTTAGTCGAGGCCATTTGGTTCTTGGTACTTTTTCCATAAGTTCCTCAGCCTAGTGGGATCAGTAAGAAATACCTGTGCAAAGTTCTGGTCAAATATGGGTCCTGCTTATCCTGCGCTTTGAGCTCTGGTCCCTCAGGGATATCCTCCAGCCTGGGAGTTGGATGCAGGGGGTACAGTTAAGCACCTCCTTCTTTCCTACAGAATGGCATTAGCACAGCAAACAAAATATTTTCAGGATCTCAGCAGGTTTTATTCCCTCACAGTTTCTACTCCACACATCTTACCTTGCATCCTTGTATTTCAGACTTTTGAAATTCATCAGCAGTAAAAAAAAAACCCACAAAAATTGTATTAAAAGTATCCCCAAAGCTGGATGAACTCACATGGGTAAATGTATTCCCCCTCTCTCCCATAAAGCATGAATAAGATCCTTTCCAAAGTGTCCAGGGCATCTTCCCTCTCATCATTTACAGGGACAAAAATGAGGACATTCATGCAGAGTTTGGGCCAACCAAGCCAACCTTGGGCAGGAAAAAGAAGAGCACCAAACTGTTTAAGGGCTCAAATGCTATTTAGAAATTATTTCTTTAAAAACAGACAAAATTTGCCAAAGATTTAGTTGCACAGTGATTTTCAGATTCAATTTTAAGTTGCATTTAAGCAGTATTCAGACACAAGAGCAGGGTATCTGCCTCCGGTACAGCTGGAGAGAGGGGCAGACCCTGCCTGCTGAAAGCAGGTGCTGCTGCCAAGCTCCTCATCATCTCAAACCCCAACTCAGAAGTACCAACACAACAGCAGGGTTTTTTTGGATGCTTCCCTTCCCATTGCAGCCCAGCCTGACTTTGATTAATTAATGGAGCCTGCTGAAATCCCAGCCCTAGCTACTCTGGCTGCTGCCAGCTACAGCAAGCTGCACAGCTGCCTTCCACTCCCACTTGAGAGACTCTGTATTTACCAAGTATTAATTAGATGAATATGAAGCACCATTTTCTAGGCAGGGGAAATTATCTGCTCTCTCCCTGCCCTGTAACAAGCCCATACTAGGACAAGTTTGAAAAGAGAGCAGGTAGAAGTGGTTCCTTCTTGCTCTGCACATCTGCCACTTTTCATATTTCACTGCTTGTGCTGCCCCCTGTGATGAGCACTTCACTCCTGCTGGATCTAAAAAGGCAACAGCCTTGTGGAACACAGAGCTGGAGTCCCTCTCCCTTTGCAGTTTACTGCCAGAGCTGGTCCTCAAGACTGTCCTGACACTCAGACCCACCAGATGGGAAGAGCTGCTTTTTCCAAGGGCTCCTCCAAGTTCCAGGAGCTGCTGAACAAGTGACTCTGCCAGAAAGGCACAAGCAATGAATCCTCCCCCTCCACAAGTCCTCCAGACCAGGTTGGGCAGGTATTTGTCAGGGCTGACCAAAGCAAACCCTGCCGATAAGAAGAGAAGGGGACGGGGGGGTCACCTAAGATCTCCCCTACACCTGAAGTACACCATTTCATGGAAAACATTCACAGCACAACTGTTCCTCCTGGTGGCAACATCTGCACCGTGGATGCTGCAGTTGACATCAGTAATTGCAGCATGAAGGGCTTCAAGCAAACACCCATTTGGAAAAAACTGGAAGAAATGTCAAGGAAGGCTGAAGGCTGTGACAGAGGGCAAGCATCAGTGGTAAACAACTGATCAGCTAAATTTAGGAAGGCAGGTTGGGAGCTCTCTATGACCAGTTGGGAGTCTTCAGTTCAGACCACTGAGTCAACTGAAAACATTTAGATATGACATTGATGGGCTTTATAGAGAACTCCAAGATAAATGAAGGGAAAAAGGTTATCTAATAATTACAGTCACTGTTTCACATCCAGCTGCATCCAGGGCTCAGCCTGACCTTTGAGGAACAATGAATAATGCACCATTCTGGTGAATGTTCCCCTTCCTTGATAGACCATCAGCATGCTGGTAAGAGAGAGCCTCTCCTGTTTGTTCTTTATTCACTGCTTGGTTCAATTTCTTTATGTAAGAGGACCTGGAAAGTCAGAAAAATATTATACCTGTTCCAAAATATTTCCACTGTAATTTCACATTACTAAACACCTCCAACCACTGGCACTCCAACATCTGCTGCAGGAAGAGCAGTGGAACAAAGCTGGTGTGAAACACTGGGTCAGACTGATCTCTCTGTCTTGGGAAACCAGAAAACCAGTCTCCAGTGCTCAAGCTACTGATCTCCAAGACATACAGAAACAGAAAGAACAAAACCAAGCAGAGCTGGACCTGGATTTCTGTTCTGGCCATGTTTACACAGAACACAGATACGTCATGCCCTATAGCTGAGCTGCATTTTCATCCCCTGTAAACCAGGCAATGAGGCTGGAGACAGAGCGGGGAGGTGTGAGGGGCACTGGGGGGAGCTGAATTGTAGCAAAAAGCTATTGAGCTCTGCAGCTGGTCATGAGAAGCCAAGAATGAGCAAAGAGAGGGCTTTCTGGGAGACCATCTGCCACGGTAAGGGAGCACAACCTATGCATGGGAATGTAGTGGTTTTCCAAGCTGTAACATCAATTGCAATTCACTTGCTCTGCAGCATTGCTTGTTCCAGGCAGATCTCATCTTTAGCCTGGCCCATTTCAAGTATCTAAAATTCAGAGTTGTTTTGTGGACTTCCACTGGCTTCAGACTGGGCCCCACCAAAGCATGCCCAGCAGGCACCAAGGGCCCATGACCAACTGTTGCCCTGGCTCTTGTGAAATGGGGGAGCAGAGACTCAGAGCAGGAGGGTGCTGTGCCAAGAGAGACAGTGGCTGAGAAACACCAAACACTCTGCTGCAGAATGAAGGGGAGCTGTGGCTCACAGAAACCAAGGGCTCATTGATGACACTGGGGTTTGGGAATGTGCCACAGTGTTTAAGTGCCAGCAAGCTGCTTTGGTCACTGGCTACTAACAAGGAGATCATTCTGGCAAAATTCAAAGCAAACCTCTGCAACTGTTCAGATAAAGCACAGACAAAGATCAAAAGGTCTATTCAAAATCAGGAGAGCAAGAGGGGACAGTCCCACCAACAGCTCTCCCACAGCACTTGCTGTTAGACATGGATGACGAAAGGGTGGAGGTCACGGGGAGTTTGTGCTTTCACCCAGCTTCCCCAGGAGGTGTGTGACCAGTTTCTGCAGAGCCTCAGCCCGGACCACTGAGATCCGCAGCACTTCCTCGTGGTTGGCCTTCTCCTGACTGTTGTAGCTCATCACTGCTTTGTTGGTGATGAGGGAGATCCCAAGGACTCGGAGGCCACAATGCCTGGCTACAATCACCTCTGGGACAGTGCTCATGCCTGCAGTGGGAGAGGAAAGGACCGAAATGAGTCAGGATTTACATTGAAACAAGATCTCCCCAAAGTTCTCTGTTTCTGCACTCTGCAATAGTTACAGGCTGTGAGAGGTACAAGGCTCAAATAGCTGCAGCACTACAGTTAAAACTCTGTTCAGCACAATAAACCTCCCACATTTGATCCCTGAGCCACAGCTCCCTCCTCAAGACATGTCAGGCTGCTTGCAGCCTTGCGAAGGGAAGTACTGATGTGCTGTGTCATTTGGCTCTTCCCTTCCTCAGCTAAACAAGCTATCACAAAGCAAAATGGCTTTGAGGGAAGCTGAGCTTTCCTCACACACAACCAGTCTGCAAATATTAATGAACAGACACCCATGAGCCAGGGGTCAAGCTGGAGGAATCACATGGATCATGGGCAAGTATTAATGGACAGAAACGCATGAGCCAGGGGTCAAGTTGGAGGAATCACATGGATCATGGCACTTACTTTCCTTGTATACAGCTGGGAAGGAATCCATGATTACCACCCCTAAACAAGACTCTTATGGAGGGGTGGTTTATAGGGAAAAAGCACAGTGAAGATCTTTACAGTGTTGGAATTAAAAAAAAATAGAAAAATACTTTATTTCTGATTGGGCCCCACTCAGCCCTGCTGAAAGTGGAGCCTTCTGAGCATATGAGACTTGTGCTTGGGAAACAAACACAATGTTGTGCTGGAATCCCTAAGTACAGGGACTTTCTGCAGACCCACCCAAGGAGCTGCACTAAGCCACTGCAGAACGAAGCAGAAATACACAGAGCTTGTTTCTCCAGCCCCAGGAGACTTAGAGAGTCAAAGACTGAAGCAAGTCAGCCTTGAGCAGAATTAACTGTTTAATCCATGTGCCCAACCAACCCTGCCAGCCCAGCCTGGGCAGCTTAGCTCACCTACAGCATCAGCTCCCAGTGCCTGCAGCACACGGCACTCGGCAATGGTCTCGTAGCAGGGCCCAGGCAGCACACAGTACACTCCCTCCCGGATGAAGCTCAGGAAGCCCAGCTCCTGAGCACTCTCCTTTGCCAGGCTGAGCAGATCCTGTTCATAAGCATCTGACATGCAGGGAAACCTCACCCCAAACCTGCAAGGCAGTAAAAGACACAGCCATGTGATACTTGCCACTGCTACCTTCCCTCTGTAAGAGTCCAGGGATTCTTTGCAGAAAGGGGAAGTGTTACGGGCAGATCTACCTCTTCCATTCCACCCTTATCATCAGATAATTCTGAGAATTCATAGAATAGCTTGGGTTGGAAGGGACCTTTAAAGGCCATCTCATCCCAATCCCTGCAATGAACAGGGACATCTTCAACTAGATCAGGTTGCTCAGAGCCCATTCCAACCTGACCTTAAATGTTTCCAGGGACAGGGCATCTACCACCTCTCTGGGTGTGACATTTTTGCTAGATCTGATCACCCAAAACTCAGCACACAAAGGTTATGGCTGTTGGAAGATCTGACACTGCTTTCCTACAGCACAAACCCTTCCAGAATGGTCTTTCAATTCCTTCTGTCTCCAGGGAGCACTGATGGCCAGTCCTCTCTCTCTCCCCAGTAATTGCTCATAGTGACTTTTAAATATTGTCCACCAAACAGTTGCTGTCCCTTGGGCTCCCAGAGGCACAGAGGCCCCCAGGCTGCCTCAGGGAGGGGGTTTGAGCAGGCTCTAATGGAGCTCCAGTCACTACATTTAAGGCCCATCACAGCAGGCAGCTACCAACATCTTGGAGGTCCAAGGCCATACTTAGGTATCCTTCATCCTCTGCTTCAGGGCTGGGTGTTTTGCTTGCTTTAGGTCTTAAGATAACAGCTCAGTCTTGCTCCTGATGGAGTGAATCCTTCTATTGATTCATGGACAGCAGAAGTAGATGGCAAAGATAGTTATGCTGCCACTGAGAAAACCTGGAAAATAAACTCCCAGCTGTGTTCCCCAGTGTGGTTCAGTAAGAGTGGACCAGGTCCCTCATTTAGGCTATTAAAGCTCCTGTTTGTTTACATGTTCTTCCAGCTGAATGCTTAGGGCAGTAGGTGGCTTATTTTGTTTTTGTAAATGCTAAATATTATATAAATAAAAACAAACTTTCCCTTCTGGTCTAAGGTAATAAGTATTCATCACTATGAAAATTGCTTCCCTTTCCTGAAGGATGGCCAGCAATGTGGAAACCAATCTCTAATTTATTAAAAAAATATTATTTCCACATCACTTCATTGCCTCTGGTTTTGCTCTGTTGTGCTTAGATAAATCCTTCCTGGTAGCTCAGCTGGACAGGATTTTAGGAGTTTGCTCATCTAAAGCTCTGCAATACTTTGAAACCTGATTCATAAAGACCTTTTGCCCATTTTGCTGCCTTGGTCAGCAGTACAAAAGTCACCTCCCAGAGCACTGCAGTCTTCACCAGGAAGCTGCTTTGGGGAGGCAATGAGGCAGCTCTGCTGCCTTTGAATGTTGTCCAGATGCAGTTGTTTGATTGGCATTTCTCCTCCTGCTCCAGAGCAATTATGCAAGTCCAGAGAGCTTTAAACACTCCATGTGGCTTCTCTGCTTTTGATCATTCTTTCTTCCAACCCACGGCAATACCTACAAAGATGTAAAGATGTTCCACTTCAGATGGCTACTGTCCTCTTGCCATGCAATCGCAGCACAGTGTTTATTTCTCCTGAGGCAGCTGCCAGCCCCTCTCAGATTCTTCAGAAGCAGGAGCTGGGTCTGCTGTTACACGAGGAAGGAACTCTCTGAAAGCCAGGCAGGCCACCTTACTCTCAGCAGAACTTTCTCTCTGGAAAGATCCAAGGACAATCCAGATGCCTGCCCTGCAAGCATGTCCATTGTTCAAGATAAAGGTACCAACCCAACAACAGATTTAACCATTTTATTATCAGAACTCACTCTTTGCTCAGAAACTACCACCTCCTTCACCACCTCCCTTGCCTGTCCTCTGGCTTCCTGCATCTCGCTTTCTCCTGGCCTTCTTTCCTGCCAGCTTAGTTCAGAAATAATCCTTTTTACTGTTTTCTCCTTATCACAATCCAGCCTCTTTCTTTCCTGCCATAAGGCTCATGACAGCTCTGGATCTTTACTGTTTCCATGTTGACTTTCCTGACAATTGATGCGCTTTCCTTTGCTCAGCCTGGATCTCCAGTGGATGTGTCCTGACACTCTTTTTAGCCCTGTTTGAGAGACAAAGGGCTACTTTTTGTGAACATCAGTCCCCTCTCAGTGCTATGACCTTGCTCGTGCTGGTTGCCTTCCACCCTACCAATCTGATGGTGTCTTTGAAGGATTTTAGGATCATAAATTCCTGTTGGAAGGGACCTCAAGATCATCTAGTCCAAAGTCCTGTTAAAAGCAACTTTATGTCCAGTGGCAACTGCAGTCTGTGGTGAGGATATGTTGGAAGCCCCTCTCTGCACTGACTCTGGGTAAAGACTCTGCTACACAGCCAGTACAGGAAACCTGGCTTTCCAGCTCAACCAGCAGCAGGTCACTCTCATAGATCCAGAGGTCTCTGGAGAAGCTGCCAAGACCATCACCTCTCATCAGAGCAATGCCTTCAATGAACACAGGCCATTAACAAAGGCACCCCAGTTTAATGACCTGGATACAAGTATGGTTATCAGGAGATACAGAGGTTTTATCTTTGCTCTGCTCTCCACTTACTGCCTGGCTTCTGTTGTACCCCTTCCATCACATCAGAAATGGCTGTTGATAAACACAGGCTGGGGACACCACAGTTCACTGACTGCTCAGTTAAGAGGAACCAGCAGAGAGAGGGGCTGACAAGAAGAGACAGCAGTGGGGCTCTGGCAGACGGTACAGCTGGTCATGGCAGAAGAAGGATCAGAAGCCTCCTTGTGTGAAACAAAACCTTCTGGGGGTTTGTGTATAAACTCCTTACAGCTGTAAGAGTAAGCAACAGCCAAGGCAGGGTGCTTGGGGAAGGCAGGGCAGGTGGCACAGCACACACAGGTATTGCTTTAACTACTCCCTTGTGGATACCTGGAGCCAAACTCTGCTCTCAGTAAGTATTTCAGCAGGCAGTCCCAGACTCTGGTTGGAAGAACAGATTAATTGGTAACATGGAGCTGATGCCTCCTTACCGCTCATCATTTGGTCCACGCAGTGGATTCTGCCCTCCCACACCAAACAAGCTGATGTGATCTCTTATGAACATGATGTCTCCCACTTGGAAGTGGGGATTCAGTCCTCCAGCAGCATTTGTGACAATCAAGATCTCTACTCCCAAGAGAAAGAAGACCCTGATGGGAAAGGTGACCTGGAAGAACCAAAGGCATATGTGCAATGAGTCAGTAGACAGCTACTGCTACTACATTTGTAGTATCACAATTTGTGGATGCAGAGAAGGGTCTATATACAGAGACAAAACAATGTTCTCTGATTTTAAATATTCCTCTAATTTAAACATAATTTTATTGCTTTTTAAAAATATTAAAACATAATCTTGTAATGAATAGCATTAAAATCCAAGCCCGCATTCCTATGGTTGCACTAAGGTAAAATAAAGGTGGTACAGAAAGAACATGCAGATAGTTTTTCCTCACTGCCAAGGTCTTGCAGAGATCAAACCACTGTGCTGACTGAAGTAACTACTTATGCATATGGCCCTGGAGTGTAATCCAAAGTTAAGGAACAATTGGGAACTGGAAAAAAATCTAAGAAGTTTGATTTTGAGGAGTCACAAAGGAATTGGGATGATACCTGCTACTTCTCAAATCCTAATGAAGCTGTGAGCAGAAAACTTCCTAACTATGGACACCACTTCATTAAGAAAATAGTTAATTTTAATAGACAAACATGTATTGAGAAAGCTAGTTTTGTATTGAGTAATTTTAAAATAATTGTTTTTCTATAAGAACCTGAGTGGTGCCAAATATTACAGTTTATATCCAAATGCAAACCAACCTCAGCCACAAGGAAAATCTCAAAGCTATCCAAGTGAAAAAGAACATACACACTAATAAATAAACATTATTGGTGTTTTCTAATAGAAATGTACATATGTTCATGTTGGGTAGCATAGATGCAACTACCCACACACTCCTATATGTTAGCTGGGAGGGAATAGCAAGTTGCAGTAGCCAGGGAACTGTTTTTAAGGGGAAAAAAAAGCTGTAAACTATACAAATCCAAAAGAAGATTAAAATAGATTATTCTTATCAGAGTTTTCTAGTTGCTGATTTAAATCATGATTAAGCTGACTGAGTCAAAGCATGTAAATTAATCTGCCTTGTATAATAAACTATTTCCCTGGTGAGTATAGCAGAGTTAGTCAATTTGTGTGGCTGCACAGCAACACCTTCACCAAGTAGGAACCAACCACCTCAGGTTGAACTCCCCATTTTATTTTCTGGGAGAAATCTGAAATCTAAGAAAGATTCATTTCAAGAGCAATGTAAGTTCATTGTGAGAGCTGATGTCCTGCAGCTCGATAGCAAAGCAAGCAGTCACTTTAGCATTTTTTGCTTTTTTTACACTTCCCCTGCGTGAGTGTTTTCCTTAAGGAGAACTCACCGTGCTGACAGAGTAGCCTTCGTAATAATGGAACCGTCCCTGCATGCACACACAGGGCTGCTTGTTCAGCTCCCCAAACACCAATCTGCCAGCGTGCCCTGCAACTGCAAACCAACAGAGTGTCATTTGAGTTACAGGTCTCGAGGTCTTTGACTTTAGGGGGATCTGTCAGTTGATGATTTTGCTTCACAGCAGGGCCAAGCACTGCAAAAGCAAGAGCTGGAAGTCAAATAAATAAACAGATATTTCTGTGCCATGAAGTTTATATTTTTTTCACTGCAAGCACACATTTCACCACTGAGGGACTGGTTTGCAGAGCAATGCCAAGCAGTGTGTGTTGGGTTGAGTGACCTCTGCGTAAGGCTCTGCTGCAGAGCTGCCGAGGGGTGGGTGCTGCTGCCCTGGGCTGTGCTGACCTGTGCTCTGTGGGAAGTGAGGGATGTCCTCATACGGAAAGACTGTCTTGTTATCCAACACATCAGCCAGACCTCCCAGGCCAGATCCACAGATTATGGCGATTTTGGGGCGTTGGACAGTTCGGGCATGTAACCAATCTGCAGTTTCCTTATACACCTCATAGCTATTTCTGCAGAAGGAAAACAGGTCAGTGAGACTATGAACCCATTCAAAGAAAAAGCTTCAAAGGATAGAAGTCCTGAAAAGGTACAAAGAAAAAGAAATTTCATTAAGACTATAATAATAGAAGCGTCACTGCTATTATTGAAGATGTATTGCTTTTAATCTCATATATTTTACCCTTCGCTGCAGGGAAATCATCTGAATCCTCTTTTCCAGTTTCACTCTGTAGATGAAGAATGGCTAACAATACCTAGATCACAGGAGTGTCACAAGGCATAACCACTCCTGCTTCTGATGGGCTCTGGTCCCTTTCGAGTTACTGAAGGAAGGCAAAAGCACAGTTAGACTGAGAAATTGCAACCTCTGTGTGTGTGTACAGGGATGTCCAGTCTCTGATGGGAAAATCCAAGAGGACAGAACTCTGAAGGCACCTGAACAGCATGGCCAGAGTTCTGTGCTGATGAAGAAGTACACACTGTCCTCTGAAGTAGGCTGACTACTGATACATTGGGCGAGAATCATTTACAGAGATGGAGAAGCCAATCTCTGCTCAAAGTGTTGAGTGCCATCTGCTCCCAGTGCTTCCTTCAGGGCCTGGTACAACACCTTAAACACCCACCTTTTGATACCTTGTGCCTTCAATACAGAAGGATAAACATGGAATTCTTAGTCAGCCTCTTCTTTCCCACAGAGTGGGCAGAGGGCACACCTACAGCTAGTCCTAGGCAAGAGGTCCAGTGACATCAGTCTACATCAAAACAAGTGAAAACCAGGAATTTGGGCTCTGGAGCTTATGCTGCCTGATTTAAGAGGGGGACTGCTCAAATATCTTGGCAAAAAGTCTTATCCAGCATCGAGGCCCACTGCTAGAAAGTGGGACAGAAGTTAGCATTACAATGCCTGTTATGTATTTGTCTCAGGGTAAGGGAGAGGAGTTCAATTTTTAACATCTTAGCCCAGTATTCAGATGCTTTAATCACAGTTTTGAAACACAATCAATGGGAAAATAATCCGATAATCCTGTTTCAAATAGGACAATGCAGATCACTTTCTGAAAGTCAATATCAAGGTTGATTGGAAACTCTCCTCAAAAGCAAGGGTATCAATAGCAGTTCTCAGTAGCAACTCAATCTTTACCATTGATAAGTAGAATTAATGACTGTAGGTGGTAGAGGACAGGGTCCTGCAGTGAACCAACACAGGTAGGACTAAGTGGGTTCTCTATATGAGAAGTTCATCTGCTTATTGAGAGGTGACAGAATCAGATACTGTGAGGCTGGAGGGGATGTAAAATCAACTGGAGGTGCTGAGAAGCACTCACTGTCTGCTTCATGAATGTTTTTTCGTTTCTTTTTTTTAAAGCAAGGCTTGATTTCCAGAGGTGTAAACCTTAGTAATGTTTTGATGCTGCCTGCAGCCTTAGAGGACATGCAGAAAAGCTTTCAAAGTGGTGCTCCTCACCCCAGGAGGTGTCAGGCCATTGACTAAGAGGATCTGACTGTCTGGATACAACTGGTTTCTCCAACTGAGGTATCAGACACTGAAATAAAGGATCTCAATTCCATGTTTTTTTCTTCCTTTATACTGAGAGGGTAGGTAGTTATTTAACAGGTATTTTGTGTGAGCTTTTACTCTCCTAGCTGTCTAGCTCCTACTGTAAGTCCTGTCCAATGTACTGTACAACAAACTTATGTTCCTAGTTATATGCTGTGATGTCAAAAATATTGGAAAATATCACAAACCTGCAATCCAATGAGAAGAAATAACTTCCATATGCATGGATTAAAATGAAGAGTCATACTTAGCTGAAATACTTTTCAAAGGAAAAGTCTGGAAATGAGAAAGTTTATTTACCATCACATATTGTTGAATTTTCCAAGTGCATCATGTGGTCCTGAAATAAGCAGGAGCTGTGGAAATGACATTAATAAAGTCTACACTTGGCTATATTATCGCTTGCTCCCAGACAAAAGCTTTAAAAGTGCTTTACATACATTAATGAACAATTTTACCCAATTTCTCTGTTGAATAACTGTAACCCTTGTTTAGAAATTCAAGGGAACCCAAAGAATTTATATGTAATATCCAAGCTTTTGACACACCTGCGGCAGGCATGAGAAAAGAACGAGGTCACCATGAACTGCTCTTCCTCTTAACCGTAATCCCCTTTGTCTCTGTATTTTTTTAAAAAAAAGGTGTATGCATCCTTGCAAAATAACATCAATGAATGGATATTATTCCTATATCCTCAGAAATTTCAGGAGTGTGGGATGAATCATTCAATGTCTGCTGAAGATATTGGGACTGACTGAGCTGTGCCAAGTTCTGGGGGATTTTTTTCTTTTTAAACAGAAGATATTAAAATACTTCTTATCCAAAGAACTAAACTCCAGTGCTGCATATGTCTCCTTGCCTGACTGGAGCTTCAGCAGGTGCAGAGGGGCCTGGCAGAGCTCTGTCCATCCCAAAGGCTTTGGACACGTCAGAGCTGTCCCTAGTGCTGAGAGCACAGACATGCCAAAATTAATCTGCTTGCAGTATTTAGTTTTCAGAAACTTTCCGGATGCACACATCAAAGGGACTGGCAAGCACTGATAATTTCTGAATATGAGGGAGATACCTGCTCAGCAGGAGCAGAGGGGGAGCACCTGTGGGTCACCAAACACATTGTTTAGCCTGGAACTGCATGAGCACAAGGCTTGTGCCAGATTTTTGACAGCTTGAATTAATACATGTAGCACAAAGGCCCCTCTAGCTGCTCTGTCTCCAACAACGCACACCTAATAATAGTGCTCAGTAGCATCACTTTGCATTAAATCACAGGATCAGCTGAAAACACAATCCCCTTTATTGTGATTGCTGTCATCCACTGGAGAAACACATCTGTTGCAAAACATAGGACTGTCACCAGTGACAGATCTTTTATGGCATGAAAAACCCCACCCTCACTGTGCTCCTAGGGTGGCTGAAAGCAAATCCATGTAGAAAAGCAACCATATCCCAATAAACAGCTAAAGCACTACATTTAGGGGCACACAGCCATATGTATTTGCAGTCCATGCCTCTCCACATGAGATATTTGCCTCTTCTGGCCCATAACCTCTCCCAAGGTCACCTCCTCACTGCCATATTTCATAATACCAGCACCTGACACAGGCAGATGGCCAGATTCCTCTTCAATAATATGATGTTTACTTCTGAGCAGCCTTTGTCTGACATTTATTGAGTGCCCAGTAGGAAGAATAGGTAAACAAGGTGAGGAAAAGCAATGAAATTTTGCCAGCCCCTTCCAGCCAGGATGTCTGTGCATCCTGTTTCACAGCACCTTACCTGTCTTCCTCAGCATAGGCCATCCTCCTCCTCTCTGGTTAACCAAAAGAAGGGGATGGTTGCTGGAAATGGAGCTGCAGGTTTTGATTTGACCAAAGAGCAGAGGCCTATGGAACCTGCAGAAGCTGCTGCTGTCTCTGGCAGTGAGTCCAGGAGGTGTGTCCCAGCTTCCCTCTGCTCTCCCCTGAGCATCTCTAATCCCTCAGTAGGAGGGGCATGGTCAGGACATCTGCTTTTCTGGCCTCACCCCACATGACACACATGCTCTGGAGCTCTGCAGAACGCTTACACACAGGCACACACACTTTATAATGCAGATTAGGCCTGGAAATTTCACACGCACGCACACACACAACTTTTCAGCGGCTGACAAGGGATCTGCCTGGATTTGTCCGCCCTTGCGTCACCTGGGAACCTGCTGGCAGCTGGAGTCACCTGCTCTTTGCAATTCAAACCCCTGGGAGCGTGGCATGAGCTCACTGTGCAGACCCTGCGAGATACCTGTACCAGCTACTACTGCAAACAGACCTTTCCAAAGCTCACATCATTCTCTTCCCATTCTTTCATGGCAACCAGGCGTGATGACCCATTAGCTCCACTCCCTGGATTTTCTTTGCTCACATTTCATTGCCTTACCCTTCCCAAAAGGAAATACTGCTTTGGGGTATGCTAAGCCTCTGTTCAGCTGAGTATGGGACACACAGGAAGTCAGAGCCCCCACCCTCTGACCCTCTAATTTTAGCTTTGCTTTATATGAAAATAAAATTTAAAACAACCTTGTCATATGGATCTGTCTGTGCGACAGTGTATGATCCCAGCAACTGATGTGGACCATATTTTACAGAGCCAGAGATGTTTCCAAGACAATTGAACGCCAAAACAATTCAAGAAAAGCACTGATGAGTAGAGACCTTACATGCCCCATCTAAAAGGCCACAGCTACAATATGCATTCACAGCTTAATAGATCCAGAAGCGACACATGGGGGTAGGATTTATAAATATCTGAAACAGGGACAAAGTCTCAATTAGAACTTGTCAATTCCTAGACAAATCAGCCAGACCTTAAAAAAAAAAATCAGAAAACTGAGCAGCACTCATTTCAAGTGCTGTATTTCTTCTTGATTCCATTCATCTTTACCTATTGGTCTTGAAGACCCCACATTAAATATCCCATTTGTTGCCCCAGAAAACGGTCTCAGAGAACTTCGAAGTCAAACAAGGTAATAAATGCAGCAAGAAAAACCTAGGCATTTTTAGAGATATACTTCATGCTGGAAAGCAGAAACCCAGTGTCGGCCTCAATGCCAGCACTGGCTGGGAGTCTGTAACAACCAGCAGAATTTAATTTATTTCTTGAAAGATACGGTTGGCACCAAAGAAATAGAAAATGGATCTGAACAGAAACCATAATAAGGGCCCTTTCGCCTCAAGTTCTTGACCTCCTCCCTTTTCTTCCGTGTGTTCCCACTTCCACTTCTTTCTTACTTTCTCTTAGAAAGCTTCAAATGCCTGTTCTCTAAAGACAAGCAGGTGGGAAGTGCTGCCACTTCAGGACCCAGCAGTACATTGCTGCCCTGGCGTGGTGCATCTTGCTGGAGGCAGTGGAAAAATCAACATTAAGGATCTAATACTGCTCTCTATAAATCATTTTTCCCTTCTATGCCATTTCTAACTTTGTTTTATCATGTTCCCCCTCATTTTTCATGTCTCCATTTTGTCATTCTCATTCTGGTATTTCTGAACCTCAGTCATCTCTGTCTCTGCCTGTTCTGGGTATATCCTTCATTTTCTACAGCATTGTTTTTCCGTACAAAACACAGTAGTCTGGGAGCAGAGATGGTTTTTGGTAGATGGAAGTGCACCAAACCCTGTGCCCAGAGAAGGCCCACACTGCTTAGCCATGAGTCACTGCACCAAAGGACTCTGAAAATCACCATCACCCCAAGAAACACTCACCTAAAACCAGGGTCTTAGAGCCACTTCCCAGCTCCCTCAAGCCCTTCTGCCCTCTGGAAGTCCAAGCTCCTCTTGCCAGCACTCAGGACTTCTCTGAAAGCCATTATTTGCCCCCACTAAATTAAATTACAGAGCAATGTTAGGCCCTTAATGTTGATTTTCCATAGAGTTTGTTGGTATCAGCAGAGTTCTGATACCCCCCAGATATGTTCCCTTCTTTAGCCTTAATCTGATTACGTTCATTAATCTGATTCTTTTTTGCAAAGCAGACAAGAGAGATCAGACAGCCTGAGAGCTCTTCCCAATTTATTCTCATCTAAGACAATCTCCTTCCTAGTTTGGATTTACACGGAAAACAGGATTATCAAAAGGGACCATTTTATCTATCATTTTTCAGTGTCTGTTATTTTAACAGCAACAAAAATTACTTGAGTTTTAACCTGTAATGCTGCATTGGTTGGACAAGTATGAGATAAAGGTTCACTCTACTAGGAAAAAATTAATTTGAGGACTGAGGGCATTCATGCCAATTAGACTGTAGGGAGTACTCCAAAGCAGATCTATCCATAAAAATAAGCTATTGAATAGATTGCATAATCCTGAAAAAAAGTATTGATGGTCTTCTGTCCTGAAAGAATCTCCCTCATCTCTTTCTGTATATACGTGTCTGCAGCAATTTGTATCTATAATCCTGATTTTACTGACTTGGCTGTCATTCAAGCCCTGCTTCTGTGGATAGAACTTCAGCTGCTACAGGATGCAGATACAATCACCTGAAATCATTTTCTAACAATGCTTTATATTCCTACAGCAGTTTCTATCTAAAGAAGTGTCGTGAAGTATTTTGCAAGCATTTCATCAAAACATTTAATTAATGCTTTAGGGTAAGTCTCCCACTTCCCTGTGCGCTGACATTATCACAGCATCAAATTATCTTGCAGTCTTCTCACCCATACTGCTCATCACTCTTTAGGGAAGGGGAACTGAGCTGCAGAAATATGAACAGGGTGTCTACACACTGGGGCAACTTTGCTCAGCCTAGCCCAGAAGAAGATATCCCCCCAAAGCCCTACAGGCATTACCATGCCCTTAAAAGTGCAGTGCTCACCTATCTGGGGGAATTTTTCCCCAATTTTTTCATCCTTAGAAAAGCCAGGATTCTGCCTCAGTGTTTTAGTGGAAGGTGAAACAGATAAAGCTTGGAAGGATTCTGCTTTTCTGCTGACTACCAAAAGCACAGGTTCCAGGTTTGATTAAGAAAAATTACTAAACACTAAGAACTAATCAGGGTTTTTGCAGCAATTTGGAAACTCTTCATTTGGAAAACTCCTCATTATTTGTACACTGGCCTAGACAGCCACTGGACTGTTACCAGTCACAGGAAAATTATATAAAGTCAAATTATATATCAGAAAAAAATTTCCCCTACAGATCATTTTAAGAGAAACCTCTAGCAAGATTTGCCTGAAGTGGTACCAGTGCTGCTCATGGTACATCGACAGGAAAGAGACCTCTGACCAGAGTGGATGCAGCAAAAGGATGGCCAAGGGAACAGAAAACCAGACGTTCAAAGAGCTTGTCATGGTTAGCTGAGCAAAATGAGAGCAACGCAATGCTCTGATGACAGCCTGAAAATGTTGCCATGGAGGCAGGAGAGATACAGAAACTTAAGACAGGCAGCAGGAAGCCAGGGAGATGCGTGTTCAGTTAGGCAAGACGTCAGAAAAAATCTTCCAGCTGCCCAAAATGTGCAGTTCTGAATAGCCCTCCTGTGAGGACAGTGGGGAAATGGCTTTTAGGGCAGAGATCAGTTAATGCAAAGGGTTTCAGGATGTTTACTGGCAGGGAAGCAGACACAGCATTCACAAACTGTAAGCCAGCTCTGTAAAAACTCACCATCTTTGTAACACCGGGGCAGAAAGAGAAAGCAAGTTGATGAAACCTGTAAATAAATTATACCACAGATATTCATAAAAGAGCAGAGATGCCCCAATACCAGGCAACACTTCCATCTTCCAGCTCTAGATGAGGTGTCAAACAGCAAATAATAAGATTGGGGTTGTGGCCATGGGAGTTTGTAGAAGCAAAAGCACCTGTGTCAATGAGAAATGGTACAAAAAGGATCTTTTGGAGATTTGAGGGAAGGGAGATGCACTTTCTCAAGGGATAAAAACAGGACAACCAGGGATCAACAGTATGTCAGGCTTGGGATGAATGGATGGGCTCTTTGCTTTGGAAGTGTTTTGAGGCAGGCAAAAACTCAGAGAGCTCAGGACAAAGTGTGGTGGAGGGCTGAAACAACACTTTAGTGAGGATAAAGGAAAACAAACCCCAGATTCTGCAGAGTAGAGACTACAAAAGGCCAGATATCCCTCTGGCCTACAATAAACAGAAGTAACTTGAAAAGATCTAAAAATTATAAGGAACAAGGAAGAAATGCTTTCAGGCCCATCACAGAAAAAACAGTTCTCAGACAGTTAAATGATACAGCTATATGTATCATTAAGGATTTCTGAAAATAGATATATTCCCCTATTCAACACAGGGAAATACAGTTCATATTCTGGCATCCCAGACAGCTGCTGGCCTGGAGCTCCAATGTGCTTCTCCATGGGAAGAATATGACTTCTCCCTGGGAGGGACACTTGCTCATGTCAAAACAACACAGAACCAAAGTTCATCCTGCCCTGTGGTCTGGTTTTCTCTTCAGCAATCAATAATACTTTCACACTGTGGAACTAGATACCAGGCCTTTCACCAGCCCCAGGACCATGTTCCCATTTCCCCAAAAGCACTCTTTGGAAAACTCTGCTTTCTGGAGGTCAGTAGATGAACATACTGCCACTTGTAGCTGTGGACTGTCAGGACGTATTTGTGCTGTTCCAACAGGATCAATGCTTCCTCATCATCTCATTTGCAGTGCAATAGTGCCACATTATTGAGTAGTCTATAGGTTTTCCTTTTCATTTCAGTGATTTTTGTTTAAATAAACAAGAGTTAGACAACCATGGATCATTTTACTAATTGTCTACATTAGACATTGTTTACTGAAGTCTCCCAACTCACTTTTCACCAGATATTGGCTGCAATTCCTCCAGTGAGGAAAATGAAACACAAATCTGTCTGACTTTGGACTGCAAGCCAGAAGCAGAACTAGAATGACTCTTACAGACCAGTGCCCAAGGTCATGCAAAGCCACTGAATCAAGGGCAACCAGCTGTCCCAGCATTGTGCACTACACTGCACTAGGTGATAGTGCTGTCACTTAGATACTGCACGGGCAAAGTTTAGGTACTGAATTAGCAGTAAATCTAATCCCAATCATCCCCACAATCACAGTCATTCTTCTCACTCCTGACTGAGAGCCTTCCTTTGACTACTCTGCCACACCAATGCTATCACAAAGTTACATATTTTTGGGGCTGATCTTTAGAAGCAGGGTGAGAAGTACTGGATGCCCCACAGAATCTATGAAGTTTCTTCCAGGGCTCAGCATAATCTTCCCAGAGGACTTCCTGTACATCCAGGATGATTGAAAGAGCTCCCAAATGCTTCAACAACACTCCCCAGCTCCATCACATCATATATTTATATCCTGTATCTACAAAAAAAAAAGTCAAAGGCATAAACAAGACTACATCATTCTTAATGATATGTTTAACTTACAATGTTTAATTGCCCAATATTCCCTTACAGACAGTTGCTTCCATCTGGGGCTGTTGGTGCCACAGCTGTGCACACAGGTTATGATCTGACTGGGAAAAGATTGGCTGTCAACCAGCTGTTAAAGATTAGGTCCACAAAAGCAGGATTAATCCATGAAGAAAGTGCTATGTTCCCATTTTACGTGTCCTACATGGACCAAAAAAAGGTATTCTTTTGCATAAGACAGAATCATCTACTGAAATTTGTGCTTAACTTGAAGAGATTTCAGAAAATACAGGAGTCTGAAGCTCAGAAGCTGAGTAAAGGTTTAATTTCAGAAAAAAGTATCCCATTTTTCTTAAGCGTGTTATTCAATCACATTTATTTTAGCTGGGACTCTTGTACTGTCACATGGCCAGTGATGAATTGCTCTCTCCTGTGTTTTGGGAGAGCCTTATCTTCAGGACTCCAGGAGACTGACACTGAGAAACTGCAAGTACAGTAAAAGCCTAGCAGGGTAGGACTGAAAAGGTCAAGTCTTCCTTACGTATCACTTTCCCCCAGGAGCTGAACTGTAGTTGTCTTGGTAGTGTCATCCAAACACTAAAGAAACAAATAACATGTGAAATGTGATTTAAGTGTTGAAGAAGAAATTAAAAAGTATCAGCCCTTAAGCTCAATGATTTAATTACCTGTGGCCCAGAGAAGTCAGGCAGTGCAGGTCTTGTGGCCGGTGTGTGAGCACACAGCAATAACAGAAGGAAGGCAACTGAAACATCACAGCACCATTGCAGGTATCAGAGGGAAAACCAAAACCAAAGGAAAGCTCTGCTCAGGCTTTTACTACAAACACAAGACACAAATGTTTCAGACTGTAACACAACTTTGACATGAGCTAAAGATATGATTTCAGCAGTGCCATTATTGTTTGCCCTGTACAACAAAAGAGAGATCAGAGCAGGAACTGGAGAACCTGCCACACCCTCAGCTCCCCACCTCACAGCTGCTCACCTGATTTCATCCATTTGCTCCAGCTCTCCCTCCCACCTTTACGTAGCCAAAGACGTTTATTGACTAAAACTGATTTTCAGATAGGCCAGTCAAAGGGTGAAGAGGCACTGCAGACACAGAAAGCTTCTATCTGCACCTCAACTCTTTCTCATTAGGTAAAACTTCTGAAGAGGCAGCCAGTACCTTTTGGTTACAGCCCTTATTAGGGGTCAATATGACAGTTTTAGTTTTAAAAATACATTATCTTTTTTTTTTTCCTCCCAAGTTAAAGAGTTTTGGCCTTGTATTCCCTTTTACATGTGCCAGTGGGCTTTTCCTACACTTAAGATTCTTTTCACTTTGTAGTGCTATTTCTTCATTTTAGAAAATAGGCAAGGAGCTTAAAAGAGAGGAGAGCAGTTGTCTGGTTATAGATTTCTACCAGTTACGACTTTAACATGTAAGTTCTCTTATGTATCTACAGCAGAAGATCACTTACCTATACATTATTATATCCTTAAGATGGACATGTCAAGGGGTTTTTTTTCTCAAATTACTGGGCTTCTAGCAAAAATTTTCCCAAGTTATATCATCAGTTCTGGAGTCCCTTGTACTCATAGCACTGAATTTCTGTACCAAAACTACTTCTGGCTTCAGGCTGGATTGAAATATGTGAGTGCAAAAGTCAATAGCAGGAAGCCTGGCATTAAAGCAAAAGGATTTCTGCTTACTCATGCTCCAGTGTTGGCTGTTTGTTCCCAAACGGGCTGGCAAGTGCCTCATTCCTGAACCTGCATATAGGAAAATCCCCGCAATATTTAAAGTCTTGAGAGCAACTTGCACCTGCTGTCTGCCGTGATAATGAATCTGCTTTGACCTTCCTGCCTCTGTGTGCAGATTAGATGCTGTTTTGCTGCCTAAAAAGTGTCTGTGTGTTCCCAGGGATGCCGCAATGGATGCTCGATGATGCTCATTATGGCTCTGTTAATATTTCAAGGCTCTTGCCTCCTGCTAACCCAAGCTGGGTGTAACGAGTCTCCTAGGGATTTAGAAAGGGCAGCAAAGTGGGTTATTATGTGAAGAGTCTTCCGAAGTACCTGCCTTGTGGGTTACAGAGGCTAAAGCGAGCTCTGGAGGAGAATCTCTGCCGACTCCAGAGGCCAGCCTGGAGACCCAGGGTGTGCTGAGCTGTGGCCTCTGCAGGGCTGGGGGACACTGGGGGTTGGTTCTGGGGCTCTGCAGGGCTGGGAGTTGGTTTTGCGGGCTCTGCAGGGTTGGGGGACACTGGGGGGGCTCCGCAGGGTTGGGGGGATGCCGGGATTTGGTTTTGGGGCTGTGCAGGGCAGGCGGCCCAGGGCGCTGAGCCCCTGCCCTGCCTCCCCCATGGGTGTCCAGCACATCCCAGCACGGGTTCCCTCCCTGAGCAACCTCCAGTGGTAAGTGCTGGGCGAAGAACTCGTGGCACAGCTCCCGGTTCCGCCGGGCTGCCCCGCGGCGGCTCCGAGCAGGAGCAGC
>VWZD01004834.1:385582-473987 GCA_013396695.1 Sakesphorus luctuosus | reverse complement strand
GCGTAGCGATCGGGCGGCGCTGGGAGGCGCCTCGGGCGGGCACGGCGCTACGAGCGGCCGCGGCGGAAGAAGAGGCGGCCGGGTCGGGATGGGTGAGGAGCTGCGCGGTGCGGGGAGCCCAGAACACACTGCCGGCCATGGGGAGGGGGCTGGAAATGAGCGCTGTCTGTGCTTGCCGTGCGCTGGGAGAGCCTGGTCAGGGATTTAGCTAGCGATGAGCTTGTTGGTATTGTGGCTAGAGCACCTCTGAGATCGGGGGTGGGTCAGTCTGGAGGGTGCTCTGGAGAGACCTTAAAGACCCTCCCCGTACTTAAAAGAGGCTTATAATGAGGGAGGGGGACTTTTTACCCGTGCTGGGGAAAGAAGGAAGGACTTTAAAGAGAAGGGATATACATTATATATTAAGAAAAAATGCTTCCCTGTGAGGGTGGTAAAGCCCTGGCACAGGTTGCCCAGAGAAGCTGTGACTGCTCCATCCCTGGAAGTTTTCAAGGCCAGGTTGGACGAGGCTTGGAGCAGCCTGGGATAGTGGAAGGTGTCCCTGCCCGTGGCAAGGGCTGGAATGAATTGATCTTTAAGGTCCTTTCCAACCCATGCCCTCCCTGTGATTTTCTGGGGTGGGCTGTAATTAAAAGCCTTATAGTTGGTGTTTAAAATGAAGGAAAACTAGCCCAGGGCACAGCAATCCATGTGTTTCCCTCAGTTTTCCTCTTCTCCCCAGCATATGCTGTGAGAAAGGGTAAGATTAAAGCCAGAGTACATTTGTGCAAAGGTCAGTGAAACTAAACCCACTCATTGAAAGGCCTGGAAACAGGGAAAGGAGATGAAACCTCAGCCATGTGTGTGACCACTTGCCTGTCTTCAGAGGGCTGAGGGTGATGAGGGGAGATAGCCGTGGCCATGAGGTGCTATGTGGTTCAAGGGAAGAGTAAAGTGTTGAGGTTGGCCATTCTTTGTGCTGTTTCCTTCCAAAATTTCTCAACTCTTTCAATTTTAATCCAGTATATTTTCATGCTCAAGTATTACATAACCCTTAAGACAATTATATTTTGCTTTTGAGGGAATGGGATGGTTAAAATGATACGCTGAGAGATTTCCTGTCTCTGGTGGTATTTTTGATTAAATTATTTTGCTTAAATGAACATTTTAGTTTGGAATAAATTGCTGGCTGGCTGATTTCTAGTTAGTGACTGTCACTTGTGCAGTGTGCACTGGAGCAGATGGCAGCAGCCTTGTCAGCTCTGTGCAGAGTGTGTTTGTGTTTTCTGCCTTTATCCACTTGCAGCGCAACACTTAGCACTACTTTCTTCTCTAACAGCAAGCACACGTTCATATTGACCACAGCTGCAACGAGTCTCCTCACACTTTGGATTTATCACAGTTTTTTCAGTCAGAAAAGGGAGGTGTAAGGGTTTGCAGGGGCCTGGCAGAGAGCTGTGATGCTGAGCACAGAAAAGGGTTTTGCTCACAGGCTGCTGTCCAGCCTTCTCCCATGGCCTGTTCAGCGGAGGGGCTGTGCTCGAGGGTGCCCGTGGGGCTCCCCCAGCATCCTGCTGGGTCTGGTAGAAGAGGTGGGGGGGTTATTCCCTGCTGGGAAAGTGGAGGAGCAGCAGCCACACTCCCTTTCAAAGCCGCCCTTGCTCGTGGCTCCCCACCTTCCATACTTGGAGGTCTCAGATAAACACTGCCATGATCAGATTAAAAGGAGATACTTTTATTTTTTATAAAAAGCTTTGCCTTTTTCTATACCTGTATGATTGGAGTGACGTGGTTTCTTCTTCCCTGCTGCTGCTCAGGTTGTGAATCCATCGAAGAATGGATAAACAAAAGCAGCCTTATGTTGACCAGAAGACAAACCTTGAAAAGTTCAGTCCTGAAATTCTTTCTGAAGTTGAGAAGCTCTTTGCAAAGAAGTTTACTTATGCTAAGCCAGTGAATAATGAGTGGAAGCTGCCAGACCCCAGCAGTGCTTTTACATGTGATCACAAGGAATTTCCCTCGCTCCTGGCTCTGAAGGGCTCAATGAATGAAGTGAAGAACCAGTTGAGTGATAAGAACCTGAAGGACTGGCATCAACACACCTCGTTCACCAATAAAGCAGGGAAAATAATCTCTCATGTGAAGAAATCTGTGAATGCTGAGCTGTGTACCCAGGCATGGTGCAAATTTCATGAGATCCTGTGCAGTTTTCCTCTTCTTCCAGAAGAAGCTTTTCAGGATGGAGAACTGAATTCTGTCCACCTCTGTGAAGCACCTGGAGCTTTTATAGCCAGTCTCAATCACTACTTGAAGTCCCACCATATCCCTTGCCACTGGAATTGGGTAGCTAATACTCTAAACCCATACCATGAAGCCAATGACACCCTTATGATGATTATGGATGACCGTCTAATAGCAAATACCTTGCCTTGGTGGTACTTTGGCCCAGATAACACTGGGGATGTGATGACATTAAGATATCTAACAGGACTTCAGAACTTTGTGAGCAACATGACCACAGTTCACTTGGTAACTGCTGATGGCAGCTTTGATTGCCAGGGAAATCCAGGTGAGCAGGAAGCGCTCGTCTCGCCCCTTCTGTACTGTGAAACAGTCACTGCTTTAATGATCCTGGGCACTGGAGGATCTTTTGTTTTGAAGATGTTCACACTGTTTGAACACTGTTCTATCAACCTTCTCTTTCTGCTAAACTGTTCTTTTGAGGAGGTCCATATCTTTAAGCCAGCCACTAGCAAAGCTGGAAACTCGGAGGCCTATGTGGTTTGTCTTCGTTATTTGGGCAGGGAAAGCCTTCATCTGCTGCTTCCTAAAATGACACAGAACTTTGGAACAGAAGTGGTCAACAAAGCCCTTTTCCCCCAGCATACACTACCAGAATCTTTCCTTAAAATACATGAGGAGTGTTGCATGTTCTTCCACAAGTGCCAGGTAGAGACTATCTCTGAGAACATCCGCCTCTTTGAGTGCATGGAAGAAGCAGAGCAGATGAGACTCAACAAGTTAAGAGACTGTGCAGTAGAGTTTTTCATGCAAAGGTTTCATATGAAACCCATTGCCAGAAATAACTGGCTTGTCAAGAAATCTCAGGCTGGTTGCAGCATGAATGCAAAATGGTTTGGACAAAGAAACAAATATTTTAGTACCTACAATGAAAGGAAGATGATGGAAACCTTGACATGGAATGATAAAGTGGCAAAAGGCTATTTTAATCACTTGGCTGAAGAACATAATTTAAATAATGCTGGGAACATGTGCATCCTGGAAGGATCACCTTCTAACCTTGAATGTAGTTCGTGGTACATTTTGGAAGGAAAAAGACTGCCAGTGATAAAATGTTCTCCGTTTTGTGATGGTCAAGTCTTGGAAAATCTTAATGAAGCTGTGAAGAAGTTGGGTGGGGGAAGGCTGAAAAGCAGACCAGTGCTGCAGCCTTGTCGCTCTTGTGAAGTTCTTCCTGGGGAGCTGATACTGGCAAAAGTGTCTGATCTTTCCAGTTGTCATCAAGAAGTCCTAAATGAAGGTTGCAGTGACCAATTCAAGTGCCTTGTGGTGGGCTTTCCCTCCCTCTGTGATACAGAAAGCCAGCCCATTATGGAAATAAAGCCCATGGACTCAGCCACGCTGTTGACTTTCAGCTTCTCTTCACTTTATGATGGAGAGCCGAAGTACCAGCAGCAGCTTTTGGAGTGTGTTCTGCGTTCACTGACCCAGCTTACAGTGGGCGATGTGTTGGTTTTGCCCCTGCTCTCGTGTCTGACACGCTTCACAGCTGGCCTGATCTTCATCCTGCACTGCTGTTTCAGAGGCATCACATTCGCCTGCCCGACCTCCCGGGAGCCGCTCAGGACTGGCGCTGCTTTGCTGTGCGTTGGTTACCGAGGCCTCCCCGCTCCAGTGGTCCGATATCTGCAGCAGCTGAACACTCTGATGAGCTCTTTACTGGAGACAGACTCTCCCCAGCAGGTTCTGCAGTTTGTGCCGATGGAGGTTCTCCTCCAGGGCAAGCTGTTGGAGTTCCTGTGGGATTTAAACACAGCCATTGCAAAGAGACAGCTCCACCTGATTGTGCAAGCTCAGCAGCAGCAAATGTCTGGAAACATTTCACTTTAAAATAATTCTAGAACTGGGTGAGTTGCTATTGCTAGACCTTGTTTCACAGGCAAGCAGAAGGTGTTAAAAACATTGTTAATGTGAAGGCAATGTTACTGTAAAACCTTGGTGTGACATTGGGAGTGCTGGAAGGATGTTTTGAACCATCAGTCCCACTTGCACTATGATGTCTGTGTAGAAAGTAGGAGAGAGGAGAACCAGACCTTGACTTCTGGCCACTGAGCTGGCTGCTTTAGGATGCACAGTCCTTGAACCAGTGAAGACAAGGGCTGACCAGTGAGCTGAAGCCTCAGAGCCTCCTGTTACCATCCTTAAAAAGTCTTTTGATATCCCTTTCATTTACAGCTAGTTTAATTCTTCATCATGAAGTGGAGGAAATCCTGTGTAACTTGCTTAACCATTCAGGGTGGTATGAAATCATGGTGTTTATCAGTACTTGTCCCCATTTCTCCTTTTTAAACAAGAGCCTCTGAATTTCACCCCATAGCCTTTGAACATCAGCCTCTTTTTTAGCACTTCAGCGAGTGAGGACTGAGATTTTTAGACTTTGGCAAGGAAATTTTAATGGTTTCTCCATTTCATTCTTGCAACTGTTTTGTGAATGCCATGCTGATATCCTTAGTTCCAGTTCTTTGTGCAATTCAGTCACTTGAGAAGGATCAAATGGAGCTGTTTATGCCAGAAAATAGCTCAGCCTCTGGCTGTTCATTGCTTACTCTTCAGGCAATAATTTGAATTGCCATCAAGCCCTCTCTTGTGACTCCTTATGGGTCCAAAGCTGAGCTCAAGTCTTAAGAATGAAATTTGCTAAAAGAATTAGCCAGTGGCTGTAGACATTTAGCTTATAACAAGTGGAACCTTTAGGAGACATTTAAATGCAGGAAACTTTTCCACCAGCTAGGAGAGGCTCATATAACATGCAGTTGATAGGATTTAACAGCCTTTCCTTGCTAAAAATCCTTAAAACAAAGGTTTTGAGGTGTAACCACCTGAACAAACAGTTCACCAGTTGTGTGCTGCCTTTCTTGTATACAGAAGTGTTCATGTTTGCACGTGTGGGAACCCTCAGAGTTGTACAGCCATGAAGCTTTTGCATTGTAACTAATTGATGTGTGCTTTTGGTTTGAAGTACGCATATATTCTTTTAAGTAGAAGAAGATGATGTTGATTTACATGGCTGTTGCATATTTTCATTTTGTCTGCAAATGCTCAAAGGGTTAAAAGACATTTTTTTTAAAAAACAAAGGAAAATAAATGTTATTTGGAGAAAATAAAGTGTTTTAAGTTTTCATTGTTGCTGTTTACATGTTTCTCTGCCAAAACATGAAACAAAACAATGAAGCACAATAGGGGAAAGTCTGGGGAGTTTTAATATTCCTTTTTTTTTTTGAGCCAGGCTTTCCTCTTATTGCCACTTAATGAGTGGAGGGTACAGGGGCATTGGAGCAATGTGCTCAGCAGGGATGGTCTTTGGTTCTCACTTACTTTACATTTGCAGTTCACCAGCTCAGAGAAACTCCAGCTGCAGACATGGTCAAAGCATAGTAGGAGGTCTGAACCCAGTTCCCTTGGCCTTGTTACTGAGCCTTAGTCCATGTCCCTCTGTGTGGCTGCTGTAACCTACTTTTAACAGCAAGGATTTTGTCTTGAGGATCTTCAGTTTCTCCCGGCTATGACAGCTGCTCTGGTAGGACAAGCCTATTAAACACTGTACTTTTGTCTTCAAAGTCTGTTATTAATCCTTATCCAAATGTTTTCATGCTAATTGCTTGCCTTTGCTGAGTGGTATGATAAAGAAAAAGCTGTGTGCCTTATTCCTCAGGGCTGGCTCTGCTGTGCAACCAGGGGATCCAGGTGATTGTCCTTGGGTTGGCTATCCTGATTTGTCTGGAGACTGCTTGCTGACTAACTTTAATTGCAATTATTAATGCTAATATGTTTTTCTCATTGCCTTTCTCTCTGGAAGTGAACACTAAATTAGAGAGCTGGGGAAGATCATTCTGTGTCCTAGAGGTTTGAGATGACATGGGAAATGGATACTGTTCCCACACCTTCATTTCCTTACAGCTGGTACATGTTTGTTGGGAAAATGTTTAAACAAGGAGTTGAATGGATGCTGAGCTGTAGGACAGGGTTGCCTCACTTGGTTTTAGGGATGCTCTAGACTGTAAGTGTTGGCTCTTAATGTCAAAATGTACTTCAGGGGACATGAGGACTTTGGAAGTGTCCTTGAAATAGAAGGCTGGATTGGAAGACCCTGTTAGGGTGTCCTAGTTCAGCAGGTAGGACCAGTTTATCACTGTGTGGGAGTGACCAAAACTGTGTATTCTACACCCTCAATTCATTTCCCAAGAACTGCTAACAATGCACCATTTGCAGCAGCTGCCCAGGGCACACCCAACCCCTCGGAGGTGAGCTGGGTGTGAAAGACACCTGTGAGATAAGAGCTGTGATAACTCCCCTCCAGGCAGTCGTTAGCACCTCCACACCCAGCCTGAGGGGGCGTGTCTGCTAATTGGCCATCAATGATTCCAGGTACCCCATGACTCACAGAGCGAGATGACTCATTGTGTAATTCCCTGTCCTGAGGGAGGTACTGGGTAGTCCCACCTGGACCTGAGGGGTATAATCTTGGGGGTCTAGGGACTTGGGAAACCACTCATCGTATTCAGAAGAAGACAAGCGCCTCGATAGGAGGAGACCACCACCCTTCATCAGACTCCAACTGTCAGCTGCACCAGCAGGTTTTTCACTTGCTTTTACTTTGGACTTTGGGGAACCATGTGGGGTTCAGTGCAGGGGCTAACAAACCCCTTTGTGTTTGTGCCCCAGGGTGCTGGGTTATACTTCTGGGTTTTGTGGGTTAAAACCAATTCCTATTTGTGCCATTGCATTTATTGTAATGTTGTTATTAAATTGTAATTCTAACTTATAATCTTTTCTGTGTTGGGTTCGTTTCTCCTGCCAGTTTACCTTTAAACCAGCACATAGGGAGATTGTCAGGTTGATTTTGGTGGAAATATTGTTTAATGTGGTTTTACTGAATTATAGGGAAATGTAAATGCTCAGAATTGTATTCAAGCTTATAAACAGTTCTATGAAATATTTGCATTCCCAGTATAACAGCATAAAAACAGTGCCTAAAGACATGTGAAATGGCAGATTAGAAAGAAAAGAGAAATGTGGATGTCTTCATTTTGCTGCTACAGACCTTAAAAGCTGCATATGTGGCTTTTTCAGGCCTTAAAGTCAATTTATACACTACATTATTTAGATTATGTATCTTATTTGAATTTTGATAAAACTTAATATGCTAGCACGCCTGCCAGTTTTTGAGTTTAAATTGTTGGTGCTGAAAGCCAAAGCAAATTAGCTCTCTCCCTGACTGAAAAGCTATTGAACAAATGCCCTTTTTCTGTGTTGTATCAGGTCCTCAGTGTCCCCCATCGAGACGGGGGAGATGAAATTTTACCTGCAATAAAACTCATACTAGTGCACCACAGTTAGTGGCTCCTTTTATTAAGACAATAATATGAAGTTGTTTATTAAAACAATATTTTTTCCTCTGTAGGAAACTTGAACACATGTATTGAAATGCATCTTTATAATGCTTTACTGAATGAGGATGACTCGCTTGTTAAAGAATTGATTTATCTAAATTGGGGGATAGCAGGGAGAAGTGCCTGTCACTTGTGGGTGAATTGATTTGTTTAGATTGGGGGATAGCTGGACGAAAGTGAATCAATATTCAAAACTTATTTGTTGCTGAAGCCAGGATCATTATCTGGGTATCAGGGAGATGAATGGGCAAATGCTGCCTGATATAAATGAAAGCTCATGCCAAGGTACCCTCAGGTTCTAATCTGTCAGATACCTGTGCCTCAAAACAATGACCCAGTAGCTAGCTGGTAATGAAACTTCAATTAAGACTACAAAATGAAGGGGCTGGGGTGAAGTGCCTTAATTTTAAGCCTCTGGAGAGTGAAGGTGAATAAATACTTGCTTTATAATCAATTGACTGCCCCAGGTTGATGACAGAGCACAACTCAATACCGTTGAGTTGACATGTAATGAAATCTGTCATGGGGTCACAATTAAACCCAGCTCCAAGGTGGCTTCTGAATGGCTACATGTCCCCTCAAATACTGATGTGCTCTGACAGAGGAGCGTTTGGTGGAGGAGTGTGGGGATGTCGGAACCTCAGGAGCCCTCGGAAGAGCTCCGTGCCTTGAGAAGTCTCCCTGCCTTATTTACTGCGGCAGTGCTGGTGGTACCAGCCATCCCCCTGGGGCAAACCACACTGCCAGCGCAGTGGACAGTTTGTAGAGCCCTGCATGGAGCAGATCAGTAGCACAGGATGTGTTTGGGGTTAGTACACCCAGGGCTGGGATGGCTGTAGGAGTCCTGGATGGTGGGATGGTGATGTTCAGTTGTTGCACACAAAGATCCACCTGCATCTCATAGAACTGGCTTTGAGTGTTAGCACCAACTGGAAGGGACCTGGATCCAGCTAATGTATTGGAAGTGAGAGGAGAGCTATCTCAAAAACTTAGCTCTGCTCTTTGGGAATGCTGGGGAGGCTGGTCCTCACCTATGGTGAGCTTGCACTTTGCGTGGAAACACCGGGGTAAGCTGGTGTTTAATAACTGTCAGCACTATGGTCTTAACTATAAATCACAAAGTAATTGATTTCAGGGTGTTAATGAAATTTAGATTTATGGAGAAGTTCAGTTATGCCTAAGATGCACAGTTAATAGCACTGGCACTGAATAAAACCCAAATTAACTTTGTTTCCATTATGAAACAGGGTGGTATTAGCCCATAAATTTATATTCATATAAGTGGTTTGGCTCTTAATTACGTGACTAGCTTTGTGAAAGTTCTGTACTTAAATACTGTTTTCAGACTTGGAAACCTGTTCAAAGCTCTGGATGTTGTCCAGCTTTCAATTCCTAGCAATATCACTGCTCTGTGTGAGAAAATTTGAGACCAGACTTTGAGTGGACTTGCTCAGACTTCTGAGGAGGAGTTTGGGTAGGAAGCAGATTAGCCTCAGATGGGCGATTCAGTCTGACCAGTTCCTTGGTGGGTTACAGAGGGGACAGACACAACAGGCACTGCTCCTTTAGCTGGGTGCTGGGTCTGGGGTTTGCCAGGGTAGAGCCAGAACAGTAGTTAAAAATGTCTTCTGACTTCTCTGTATGATCCTGATGACAAATTGTGCTTGGCGAGTGTAGCAGCTGAAAATACTTATTTATGTTTCAGTAACTGACCTTACTCATCCCATCACTCTTTGCAGTTTTGAAGTGACCTGAATGGTTCCCTGAAGGAAATAGTGACAGCAGTAATCTCAGGAGCATGAGTGGAAGTAATGAAGCAGTAATTAGCAATTAATGAAATGTGGTGAAACTTTTAACTGTGGCACTGGCCTAGAGGTCTGGTGCTGGAGTGAAGTAGTCCCTTGGAAATCTACAATTCTGAAGCCTAATTATCATAATTTTCTTTAGACACCATCTGCTCTTAGACCCAGCTTGTATAGTTACTTTTTTCCCCTGAAGGTAGGTGAGTTTTAAGGACTCCTCTTCTGTGACTTTTCACAGCAGAGATTAAATTGAAGCTGGGATCAAGGTATGGAAAATGAGATGGCCTTTGTGGCTGATGTGTCCTGCAGAGACTGGGAGGGCAAGGTTCTGTTGGAAGAGCCAGCAGGGTGTCAGAAAGGTGTTTGGGTGTAGGAGGAACTAGGCAAAACATGGACAGAACCTTCTTCGTAGTTGGCAGAAGGGTATTGACTTGTTTCCAGAGGGAATATAAATTGAAATGGTATTGTCTGTCTGCTTTTCTCTTCCCCTGCCCACCTCAAGCCCTTCTGAGCCATGTCTGTTCGATGACAAGGTCTTTCAGATACTGTGATAATGAAAGGCAGGGATTTCTAAGAAAGCAACCACTGGATTACTAACTGCAGGCAAACCCCAGAGTCAGAGGCCAGTAACAGTCTTCTGAGGAAGAACACCTGTCCCTGTGGGGATGCACAGTGGAAGCTCCTTGCTCCTTAGATCCGTTGCATTGCATTACTTTGCCAGTCGTGTGATGATTTATTTCTTGCTAAGCACTGTAAAGTCAGCTAAGGGCAGAAGCCAAACTACATCGCCACTCCTTGCTCTCCTCTCCTAAAGATGAGCCTGAAAAATGGTCCAATCATGAAAACGAACAGCCAAACACCACCAGCCTTCCCCTCAGCCCCCACCATGTTAATCATTGATGGCAGGAACTAAGAGCAAGTCAGGAGGGTCAGGTTATACTGAGTTATCTTTTGGTTTCAGCTATAGGAATGTGCTATGGACCTGAACACAGTAAGACACTTTTCAAGCAGCAAAGGTGAGAAAATGGGACATGAGAATTTTGGAAGCTGTCAATGCAATTTCAGAAGTCACTCATTTGCACTGAAGGCTTGTATTATGGATTCTATTTTGTCTTGTGTAAATCAGTTTTAATTAATAGAGCAGATGCACCAACAATGCATCTGGAAATTAAATGGACGAGAAAAGAAAAGAGGCAGCTGGTACTAGTGGATGTAAATATTTGCTTTTCTGGAAGTTGAAGCTCTGCAGAAACTCCAGGCTCCATTTCAACTTCAGAAGTTTCTTATGCCTGTGAAGATATATGGAGCAGAAAAAATTAACTAAACCATAATGCTTTGTTTGATTCTAGTGCATGTGATGTAAGTAGCCTAAGTTTTTGGAATAGGGCCAACACATGAAATCTTGGTTCCTGCTGAAATATTAAGGCCTCCCCTCTGCTGATGCAAAATGCATTAATTCCGAAGGAGCTGTCTCTGTACCCAGAAGCCTTCCCAGGCCTCTGCAGTAAAGTGTTGGCTTATGAGTGTGGACAAATGGATGTGATAATTTTTGACCCACTAGAGCAGAGCAAGGTGCAGTGATGCTGCTGAAATAGGGGTTGCCTGACAAACCAAGTGGAAGAGGTCCATATATCTGAAAGCTGCTGCTGGGGAAGTATAGAATATATTTGTATGAAGTCCAAGCTTCATGTGAAGCTGAGGGTTGAAAAAAAACCCAAAGTGTGAATTAGGGCTTAACATGTAACCCTAAGCCAGGAGTCGGGAGTGGAGAGAGGAGGGGGTGTGGCAGAATAGAGAGAACTAGGCCAGCCCTTTGTGGGCTGGCACCTTTCCTCTTCGATTCCTTTTCAAAGAGGAATCTTTGTCCGTCTTTGTAACACAGAAACTTTTAAGGTTTATAAGTAAATTCCATAAAGACATTTTAAATTAAATAGTTTCTCTTCTACCCTTCTTCTGTGGGTCTGTTGTTTGTTTGGTGGGTAGAGGGGTGTTTAAGATAATACAGACCCCAATACCCCAAATACTGATCTAGGCTCCCTTGGATTAGAAATGCCACATGTAACCAGGGCAGGCAGGTTTTGCAGAAAGTCGTAAAGAAGTTGTGAACATCTTGTTGCGGTTAATTCTCACAGCAAAGGTATCTGTGCTCCCTCCAAAGTGTCAGTCACCACTGATGGTCTAAAATCACTGCAATCAACTGAAGTGTCTGCAAACTGATTACTGAGTTGTATTCAATTCCACTAATTCTCCAGTGTTCTTAACCATTATTTTCTTAACCAGAAAATCAGCAATGTGGAATGAACAGGAGGTAGAAGATTTCATGACATGTATAATACACATCTTTACTTTTCAAGACTTCCTTAAAGCAGGCAGAAATTGCACACAGGTCAACTCCAGTTACTCTGAAATTTTTGCCTTTTTTCCCAAACCCTCATTCTTATCACAGATGGGAGAGCATATGGTAGGAAGCCCTTACAGTATATTGCAAACTGCTTCCACATTATAGTAGATTTTATATTGAAACTGCAGAATCAGGAAGCAACTGAAGATATGTAGAATATTTTAACCTTCTCACTGTAAACATTGGCTGTCCTTGCAGTTGGAGCTGCTGGGGAAGGAAATTGAGGAAGAGAGAATTACACTAACTCCATGAACATGTGACAAAACCAAAACAACTTTGAAAACAAGATTTTGTGAAGAAGAGACAAATTTACATGCAGAATTGGAAAGCTGAGGGATTAGAAGCTGCAATGAATTTACGGTAGGAAAACTGAAGCAAAATGGAAAGAGAGAGAAAAAGATGGTGTAGGAAATTAAGAAGCAGCTTGATTATTTTTAATGGATTGATTTTGAACTGGGTTTATCAGGAATGATGCTTAAAATTCCACCTGAAGGGAGTTGTTCTAATTCTTGAGGGCTCTCAGCTGCAGAACAATCTTTCAAATCTTCCTTGCTTCCTTTCAGTATTGAACTTTTCATGGAATCCCAGACTATTTGTGTTAGAATTAGGAGATCTTTTTGTTCTCTTCTGGTTTTTTTTGGTTTTTTTGTGTTTTTTTTTTTTGTTAGCACCTGTAACTGCCAAGAAGAATTTGAAAACACAAACCTAAAAGCACAAAGTACCACAGCAATTGTAAGAATGTGAAAAGCAAAACAAAACCACTTTTAAAGCAAGTAATGACTGCTGAGTGGTGATTTCCAACCTGGAACAGGCAGTGCTGGAGGAGGAAGGCAATAAGGAAGGGTTGATCAAGAGGAGATATTTTCTACTTGGTTAACTAGGCAAAGGGGACAGGAGGGATTTCTTGAAGTAGGAAAAGTGGCAGAGCAAGTATTGTTACTGCTTATTGCTAGCTCTCTGAGGATAAGACAGAATTCCTTGGTCTGCAACNAACTTTTTTTTTTTTTGAATAGGACGTCAGGATGCTTGAACCCAGCCTTGCCTGTGTATGTGATGGTCTTGGGTTTTGTGCTGTGATGGTGAGAACGCTCCACAGCAGAGGGAACACTTGAAAATGGCAGTACAGCCTGGAGGTGGGCTGGATCCACATCAAGGTGAAGCTCCTGTCCTTAAGAATTGCAGAAGGAAGTTTGCAGAAGTGAGCAGTGTTGCTGCTGCTGAAGGGATTGGGTTTTCCAGACCTGGGAACAGATTATTGCCCTGTCTGTACTGCGTTTGCATTGTGAAAGCTTGTGTACAGTAACACCTTGCTGTCTGTCCCTTCTGTTTCAGAGCTCTGCTGTCAGCTATTTAATACCCTGCTCTGGTTACTCTTGTCATTCTCCTGCTTTCCTTCATCTTTAATTGACCTTGGTGAGCGGCATGAAGGTGGTGATGAAAATGTAATGGATTGAAAGGGGTGGCAGGACCACTGGCAGTGAGAGATTTGTCCGGTGTTCAGTCTTGCAGGTGAAGCAGCTGAGATCTTTCAGAAGGGCGATGTGTTTGAAGATGGGTCAGACAGGGTCACCAGGACATGATGAAGTTTAATGTTGCATTATAAGGGGATTATCCACTCAACTTCAGGCTAGTAAGCAGTTAGTTCTTGGTATTTTAAAAGCAGTTAGAATCTTCTTTGCTACTTTTGTCATTACCAGGTGTCAAATTGGCAGCTGGCAACCCCAGTGGTCTTGTTTCTGTCTCTCCATCTTCCACACCATGTGTGTTATCCTTGTGGGTTTAGGCTGTGTGCATTTCTGAAATCCTTGCACACATTCCTCTGTCCCCTTGTTTCTTGTGGGAAAGACTGAATTGTGGTCAGTCACACTCCCAAGATCACATCCTCTGCAGGTAATGGGATGCCTGAGACTATGGTTTGACTGTTTTGGGAATAATTGCAGAACCAGAATGTAGGGTTGGAGAGTCAGGATGTCTTGACAGCAATGAAGAGACAAGGATGCAAAGCATCCAACTACAAGACTGTACATGCTGTTTCTGCAGGGGCTCAAATGCATGGTGCATTGCCCCAAGCTGCAGAAGTTACTGTGTGGGAAAGGAAACTAAATGGAAGAAGTGTTATGCCCAAGGGGCACTCTGACTGTGTCCTTAGGGTGTTCCTTTAAAGTCCTGGCCTTCTGGGACTTGAAGGGCAATGAAAAATATGCCTTCAGGCCCAGTGGACTGAGTGCAGGGGCTCTGGCACGTGGGCCAAGGCTGTGCCCAGGAAAGGGATTTGTCTCAATGCACATGAGCTGTAACCACCAGCTTCCAGTAGCACCATAAATTGTGCAGGGCTTGCTCTGTTCCTCATCTGACTGTAAAGTGTCAAGTAAACCTGTTGTCTGATGTTTTAGTGCTGGGGTAACCTCGCTCCTTAGGGTAAATGGGAAGCCTTGGGAGCAATCCTGTGAGAACAAGAGTGCTGCAAATCAACAAGAGGGAGCAATTTGTCAAATGACACTGTCAGACAGTGCAGAGCTGTGATGTGGTGAAGGGAATTGCTACAGCACAGGGCAGAGGGCATGGAAATCTGTGTCCTAGTTGGCTTGCTGGAGGAGACTGATGTTTTGTCAAGGATTTGAGGTGCCCATTTCGCACTGAGCTTTGGGATGCAGATCTGAAAGCTGGGTCTGTTTAGATGGAGCTCTGCATCAGAGCTGCACTTCAAATTCTTGTGGAAAATATAGCTGCAGGGAGGACTGTAATTGCCATGTATTTTGCCCATAATGATATGGGGGGAAAAACAGGGGCAGCCCTAATAAATAAACAAAATGTTTCATCTGGTGACTCCCAGATCTTCTTTTTCCTGGGAGTTAGGTCTGCTGTGCAAGGCAGGAGGAGGGAGTGGGAAACTGGGTCTTCTAATCTATGTGGGTGCCCCTTTTTTAAAACTCCTGTCTTAGCAGTAAGGTGCTTGTTAGAAAGCAGGAATCAAGAAAGGAGACCTGGGCCAAGCACTTTGCTAGCAGAGTGTGCTGAACTCTGTGCCCTTGCACCAGAAGATCATTTGCCTTCCAGTGCCTCTCACAGAAGGGAAACAATTTGCTCAATCAGGTTTCCCCTGCCCTTTCCTTTTTACTTAAGGAAAGAGAGCAAATCCTGACAGAGATGGGATCACTGGCACAAAAGGTGAGTCATGGAGTTATTTTCAAAACTAGAATTACCTTTATAAAACTAGAGCTGAAGAGGAAGGTTAGGGTGATTGAGCTTTGGATTTACCTTCCGCTGTGGCTGTGACCAGCCCATGAACAATTGCCCATCCTACCATACATGAGAGCAGCACAGCCCACTCTGATGCCTGTCAAAGAGAGCCTGTTGGACTGGGAGGGAGCTCCTCTTCCCCAGCTTCCCTAGCTAGAGAAAAGCTGGTGTCCCATACTCCTGCAGAGCTGTGGCAGGGGCCTTTGGAAAAAGAGTGGTCTTGGTGTGCATCTGGGCAGCAGAAAGGGATATTTACCTTGTGACATGGAGGTATCTCTAGGGCAAAGCAAAAGACTAAATACTTTTTTTGATGGATGTTAATTTTCATTCTGATTTCATGCCATCTGAACGGTTTTGTCGTATCCTGACGGTTCTCCCAGCTGTCCATCACCGACTCTCATGCTTTGATGGCTCTTGTCACAAATAGCATGGTGAAAAGATCTTAGTTATTTTCTCTTTCCTTTTTTTCCCCTTTGAGAAGTCTCATTTACTTTTTGCAGCTGTCCTGACTCCCTTCCCCCTATCATTACGGGGAAGCAATGTGGCAATTAGAGCTGGCCACCCTCGGGAGGAGGTGTGCTCCGCTGGCTTTGAAAGAGTTTGCAGCGCTGTCCTTTGTGCTCGTCTCCAAAGCTTTTCCCTGCTTCCTGTGCAATGGATTTTCATATTTTACCATTCCACGTACAGTAACATCTGTGAAGATACAAAAGTGACTGGGACCTGGATCGGTTTCATGAAGGCTTGATTCTTTTAATCTTCCATGGATGGTGTATCACCCCCCATCATCTCTCTTCCTTCTTATTTCCCCTCAAAGAATATCTCGGAGGTGATGTAAAGACACCTATCACTTAAATATTGATGTGCCAGGCAAGGTCAGAGAAAGCAGCAGGTGTCTCTCTGTTGGAGCATCAGCCTCTATGGTTCTGGTGCCAAATGGGGGCACCTCTGAAGGGATGGTGTGATGTTCAGATCCAAGTGCTGCTCCCTTTGTCAGTCTCTCTCACACCTGACTTTCTTCCCCAGGCTTTGCCTTGTCCCCTGCTCTGGCTCTGTGGCTGTTTGGCTGCCACAGGCCAAGAGCTGTTGTGGGAATCAAGCTGGTCAGAGACTGCAGGACTTGAACTAACAAGGAAGGGAGATTTGGTGGTCTGTCTGATCCTGCTGAAGCTGCTTTCATTACCATTTCAGAAGACCAGCCTAATGCTGGGGTTGAATCGGACCTGAAGGTTTGCTGTAGGGACCAAAGGATGGGAAGGTTTAGAAGCCAGCACCTAATCCTGTGGGCATCAACAACATTGTTAATGCTGTTTCTTTGATAACTTGTAGGAGGCATTTTATTTTGGGTTTTGTGGAAGGTGGTATAAAGCCATCCCGTGCAGCTGGAAGCTGGAGGCAATGTTATTTATTTTGGTGCTTTGAAGAGCTCTACTCCAGTGATAGCTGTCTTGCTGCTGCAGTGCCTGGTTTTATTTTGCTTTGGAGCAACTGAATAAAAATGTTTCTTCTGTTTCATTTTCTCTGAGGTGAGAGAATTCCTGAAGTCTACTCAGGAAGTTAAGGAATGTCTTAATCTTTTTTCCCTGACATGGGTTGAGTGCAGCTCCTGGAAAGCCAGAGTTTGGAAGCCTGGGCGCACTGACTCCATCTGATGGGACTCCTGTCAGTGGGGCTGGGCTGCATATGTGGCTGCAGGTACAGGAGGGAGAAGCAGAATGTGTTAGTGAGTTGAACTTGTTTTTTTGAGGGTGGTGTACTTTCTGTACCCACTGCTAATAAGCTGTTTCCTGTTGGTAGGGCTCATGGCCCATCAGTCTTTTCTCAGAGATGAGCCCCTTGCTAAGGGCATCACTGCAGAGAGCTTTGTCATATTTTGACAGCATTTGACATTTCCCAGACAACGCTTAAATCTGCCAATTGACAATGTTTAACCCTCTCCTCTAAGAGCCTTCCAGCAATAACTCCTATAAACTTTTGGGTTGCCTTCAAAGAATTGTTACCAAAAGCTTCTCTATTTTTGTCGCTTGCCATATGCTGCCAGTCTTTGCTGCTTTGGGCTTTTACATGTTGCCTTTAATTAAAATCTGAGCTTTTCTGACCAAGGGCTGATGAACAGCTCTCTGGTGACTGAAAGTAGGAGAAGAACAGAGGTATTATTATTGTGTTGCTGCTCGTACCTGAAGAAACAGTCCTTTAGCCCAGGTGGTTTTGGAAGTGTCTCTTGGGAGAGGGATACAAGGCCCCAAATGCCAGCAGCGTATGTGAGTTTATCAGTTGTTCTGTTTCTGTTCTTGCCCTGAATTTGCAGAGACAAATTAAGGCTGCGTGATGCACAGAAGTTCAGGGCAGGGTTACCTGTTCCTCCTGGACAGGATCTGCTGATTCAGCTCTGTATTTTAATCAGGCATCACATGCGAGATGGAGCTGAATGAGCCCTCCCCTAGCAAGGGCTGGTAGTAAGAATGGATGAGCAGTTCATTCGCAGTCACTTAAACACTGAAGGAAATGAGATTTGTATACTTAAAATTGCTTTCTTAACCAGTATTTAGCATCTTGGGGTCTCAAAGGTTAAAACACTTCTGGCAACTTGGATCAGTATGTGAGGATTTAATAATGGTCTGGACTAAGCAGGCAAATGAATTAAACTGCACTTAGCTAATTCTCTGGGTGTGGATAATTCAGCCAGCCCAGTGCTGAAGGCATCTGGGGCTTCTCTGGTGTTCATAGTGCAGGTCTCAGACTCTTTCTCAAAGACATGGTTAGTCTGCAAGTGACTGATGTACTGCCCAGAAGGCAGGAGGCACTTGGGAATTAGCCCCTTTTGATGGAGATTGTAGGGAGACCTTTGCTTTTCTCTCCTGCACTTCAGACAGTGACCTTCATGGTGGTCCCCTGTTCAGCTTGTGTCTGCTTTTTGTCATAGAATACAGCTTTGTTTTGCCAAGGCTGAGTGAATTAGGTCCTCTAATGTAGTAGACAGACCCTTCTAGCAAAGTACAGGACAGTCTTAAACATTGAGAGAGCTAAACTCCCCAGCAATGACGTGATGGGAGTGCAGCATATATAGGGTTTTTTCAAGTGCATCCATGCTGCTATTAGCTTCAGGAACTTGGTGCTTCCAGCATTGCATCTTCCTCCTTGTTCTTCCCAGTGTCCTGGGCATATCTTTGTTCCAGGTTTCAGCCCTACTGTTTCATGAGCTGTGCCCCACCTCAGGCTCAGATATCAAGTGTTTGGAGAGACTTTGCTTTTTGCACTCTGTTATTGCAGTGGTTGTGTAAGTCACATATAGACAAGTCCAAAGTGCAGACATGTGGAGGTGGCAGGTCCCTGTTATTTTGCGCTGACTCCAGAAAGAAATGAACACCTTCAGTCATTTAAATTTGGATGGAAAGGAGTGATGGAAAGCAGTTACATAATTTTAATTTTAAGGGATCAGTGAAAGAATGATCCTTTGCTCTGTTCCCTCAACTAAAATGCTCTGCAGCTGTATGAAAAGGCGAGCAGCAGCTCTGGCTTTGCTTTGATTTTTGCAGTGAAGGTTTGCTGTATTTAATCTGCTGGGCTGTTATACACAATCTCCCTGCAAGCACCGAACTTGTAAGTGGCTGAGCTGAGATTTCCAGGTTCCTGATCAGAGGAAAGGCTGTCCCAGCTACATCAGAGTTGGGCTCCTGATTGCATCCTGATAGAAAGGATTATTTGTCCAGTGGAAAACAAATAGCACTGCTGTTTTATTGAATGTTTGGCATATATTAGCTGAGCAAATCTTGGCACACAGTACACGTTAGAGCTCTGCTTTTCTGAGCCCATGGGCTGGGCTCACTTACAGCTGGCTTCATTCTGGAATGTTCCCTGCTTTCTGACTTTCCCTCTGTGAAGTGGCTTAGGTGCTTTGGGGACCCTTTTCTTCTTTGGTTTTTATCAGCCTATTTACTACAAACTCTGTGAGGTTGTTTGTGACTCAGACCTCTCTTTACCATTTCCTGTCTGTTCCCTTTGGTTTGTATATTCCTTTTCCTGGATGTCCGTCTCTGATTTGGTTCTTCCCCCTTAACCCTCAGCTTCTCAGGCAGGTGTGTAACCAGGGGCATCTCTGCCTGCCATACCCTGGCAATGGTCCGTGCACAGAGAGGTGGGTGTTCATGCCATGGCCTTGATGACTGGCTTACTTGGTGCTGTTGGACTGTAGGAGACCATGAAGGAGAGGTAGGTGTCTCACTGCATTTGCAGGACTGAAGATAAAGGTTGCTAAAAGAGGTTGCTTTTATTTCAGTGGAATTATCAGTCTGTTACCCATCTTCTGGCACGTGCATGTGCAGGGCAGATAACCCAGTGCCTCTGCTGTGCACTGGCTTTCCTCTTCGGTATGAGGCAGCTGGCAATTTGGTCTCAGACAGCAGTTCAACAGATGGCTGCTTAAAAGCAAACAATACCCAAAATAAGTCTTTTTCTTCTTTTCATGGAGCTTTGAAGGCATGTGCTGATGTTAAATTCCAGAGCAAGGGCACACAGGATGTCTTGGAGCCTGTGCTGTAGTTGACAAACATATGTCTGGTTGACAAACATGTGTCTGGTAACTTTAAAGGTGGGTGAAGGCTTGTGTGATCCAGAGAGGTGGGGAATCTCCTTCCTGGGAGATACCTAGCACTGCTGGGTGCATCCCTGCACAATCTGTTTTATCCTGGAAATTGTTTTGTGCAGAGGGGTTGGACCAGAGGCATTCAAAGTCTCTTCCTCCATCTAAATTTTTCCATGGTTGTGTGCCTGATCCCGCTGATGACCTGTGCAATCTGCTTTATGAGGAGTGAAAGGGAGAGAAAAGAGCCTTATAAAACATGTAGAAATGTCTGCTGCAGGCTCTGGCGGGGAGCAGATGCCAGCTGCCTTTTCTTTTCTAGATGAATTTATTTTACTGGAAGAACAACTGCTGTTGCTGTGAATTTGCCAGATGGGCTTGTACATAGACTTGGGGCAAGTGGGAATGTCTACGGGGAAATTTGGGAAGGCAGGGAGCCTGTGCTGGCAGCAGCCCCTGCCCTGCCACGGGACCAAGCAAGGCTCTGGGAGGGATGTGCTGGGGAGTTCCTTGTGTTGCTTCTATCAATAAGAGCAGCTGTTTCAGGCTTACCTGGCTTATGACCATAGTGAGAGAGGGTTTCTTGTTGGGTGTACATCCCCAGGAGAGGTGGCACTTGATACCTGATCTTTGTTTTCATTTCATGCCGGGTGTTCTAGACCTTGAAATTTTGCTGTGGGCTCAAATGAACAGTTAAGTCAAGGAGGACAAATGTAGGATTAGTTCCCAGGGAGACAGGATGTGTGCAGGAGGTGTGCTCTCTCACAGCTTTTGTGGGAGACAAACAAGCTTTGTGGGCCAAGAATAGCAAGACTGATGATGGGCATTTCCAGAGGGTTATGTGCCTTCAGAGCTCTCTGCAAATGTCAGCCAGTTTGACTGCTGCCCTGCAAATGCTACTTGCTGGGAAGGAGAAATCCTGCTTTCCCAAGTGAATGCTCTTCCCCAGCTGCTTTTCAGCTCAGTTTGCCAGTGAGACTAAAAAAAGGGCTGCCCTTATGTGCAGGGACTGAGGATTGCTCAGAGATGCAGCCCAGTGAGCTTGAAAGCTTGGAGGAGCTGGTCTGACCTCCCCAGGGCCCCTCTCGAGTTGAGGGCATGTAGGGACCAGTGTGTCCAATGAGGCAGAAAAGCTTTCTGAGCTGTGGAGGGACTGAAGCTGCCATTGCAGCCCCAAATGTCCTGTCTGAAGGGAGGTTTGCCGTCTGATCTGCTGCCTCTGCCTGGGGAGAGAGGGCTTGCAGAGCAGTGGAGGAGGGAGCTCTGTTCTCTGAGCAGCTGGAGCCTTCCCCAGCCATCCTGCAAAGCTGTTGCTCCTTTTGCTCCTGGAGAAGTGTTATTTCACGAGCTGGCTTCCTGACCATCCCCATTGCTGGGCTAATTCCCAGATCTGCTCCGTAAGGAGATTGATCAGCTCCCTTTGCAGCCCAGCTATTCCTTGTGAAGGTTTGATGTAGCTGGCTTAGTTAATCCCAGATGTATCTATAATGAGGTATCATTTGCAAAAGGAGTTCTCAGTGCTGGAGAGACCAGACAGGAAAAAAAATAGTTTCCAAACAGGTTTGGAAACCTCTGTCTTGTAGTCACAGGAAAATTAAACTGAAGCCATCTTTCTATGTTCAGCCCAGCAAGTTGTTGTAAACGTGTCTGGGAGAAATTAGCATCCAGCTCCTAATTAAAAAGGTGGGAGCAGCAGCCAGGGAGGGTTAAAAGGAGGGATCTGCCTTGAGGCTGTGCTAAAGAGAAAATGTAGATATTTATTTGTGTCTCAGTTAGGGGTTCAGCTGATGGATGCCTCTAGAAGGTGTTGGTTCCTGGGCATAATTTTACTTCCTCTCTCCCATTTTTTTTTTTAGTGATGGAGGATACTGAGGGCTGAAGGCACCAACTGAATGCTCAGTGCCTTTCCTTTTCTCTCTTTAAGGTTTTTAGGTGAGTGACTGAGGCAGGAGACAGGCACAGTAGCCCCACTGCAGACATGCTGGGCATCTGAGCCCACAGCAAATGTGGAGCATGACACCTTGTGTCTTCTGTGGGACAAGACCCTGCTTATAGGCCATTGCTGGAGAAAAGCTGATGCATAATAAACTTACACCTTGATTTTCCTGTGCAGTATCATCTGCATCACAGTTCTGCCACAAAGCTGAGATGCTGTTTCCCCTGCCTTTCAGGACTGCTGCAGGCATTTGTTATAAAGGTTTGCTGTAGGGGTATGGACAAGATAAGGTTTGTCAGTAATACATTTTGTTCCCATCAAGTTAGGTAAAAACCACCACTTTGTACTAAGAAAGCTGATTTTTTTATGTTGTTAAAAACACTGGGCTGCTCATAAATTCGAGAGGCTTATTACAGAGAGAGGGTAGGTGAGTTTCCCCATAGCATTCCCACTGTAGTGAATGCAAGTTCTTTGCTACCCTTTGTGACTTTGCCTTTTCTCAGGTAAATATGGAAAGCTGAGCCCCTGTGAGATCAGTCCCTTTGCCTGATCTCTGGCAGAGCTTTAGACGAGTGCAAATATGTGACCTTTGGTGTCATCCTTGGTCCATGCCTCTGGCATGCAAAGGGGGACTTTTTTTTTCTGTTTATGGGAATGAAGGAATTGTTTCAAGGTGTTTAAGGAAATGGGGAAGTTTTCTTCTATGTGGCCTGGTTGCCCTGGGAGTCCCTGTGCTGCTTTGTGAGAGAAGCTTGCAGGGCTGTCTCTGTGGTGGAGCCCAAGGAGGGATGTCCTGGAGACAGGCATGAAGAAAATACCTGGAAGGGAAGGAATGTGGCTCTCTGTCCCTTCTCTTACTTTCTTGGCTATAGGATATCCACTGGGTCAGTTGAAACTGCCTGGAATGCTTCAACACCTGAACTACAGGATGTGAGAGATTCCTGCAGGGGAACACACCTGGGGATCCCAGCTCATCTGCAGGATCTTTGCTCCTGGGTTTGCTGGTGCCTGGAGGTGGAGGCATGCTGGAAAGGCTTCAGGCACAGTGGCTGTTTCAGCCAACACACAGCCAGCCTTGCTGTTTGCAGGGACAGGGGGGTTCCTGGACATGGCACAGTCATCGTGTGTTGCCTTTCCTGACAAAAGGAGTTCTTATTTAGCAAGATTTCATCTCCTTCTGCTGTTTATTGCTCACTTGAAATCTTCCCTATCTCCTGCTGGCCTTGTCCTTGCAGAAGCAGCCAGTTGTGCTCCTTCTGCAGTGGGGATAGGGATGGAGACAGGATGGGATCAGTGGTTGGCAGCTGACAGTTTCTTTTTATGTTTCCATCTGTTCCCTCTCTTCCTTTTTAATGAGATCAGGTGCCAGAGTGCACTAGGAAGACTTTTCAATGTGAGAGGAAGTCACAAATTGGGTACTCAGGTCGTTGCTTTCATCCTTGGCAGAGGGAGGCTGCTCAAATCAAACCTGCACCCTCTTGAGCTGCTCCTATAATGGGAAAACAAAACTCTGCAGTGAGGTTGACAGCTCTGATCAGGTGGGTCTGTCCTGCAGCTTAGCCTTGGAACTCAGAGATGATCGTGCTGATGGCCACTGAGAATGAGACCTGGCTGTTCCTACCTCCACTGGAGTGCCTATCTTTGAATTTTTATATATATATATTTTGTAATGTGGCTACTGTGTGTCTTATAAAACCCCAGTCATTTTAAATGGCATCAATTTTTTAGGTGCTTGGTGTTTGCTACACAGACCCATCAGCTTTTCTGATCAGCTACTCTAATTTCATGAGTGGCTCCCCTCTTGCTTTGTGTTTTGGAGGGTTTTCTCCTCTGCTTTTGAGGCCATATGTTTATTACAAAGCTGGTCTTTCATGAATGGGAAGGTTTCTCTGAAGGAGAATCTCAGAAGATGTTTGGGGCTGTTTTTGTTGCTGCCTCTTTGGTTCATTGTGGTTCTGTGGACATGTGAAGGATGGGAAGAGGTTCAAAAGAAGAACCTGGGGAGATTGTTTAACAGCTTGGACAATCCCTATGTGGAAAATAAAAATCTGCTCCTCTGCTCCCACTGCCAATATGTGATGTGCTGGGGGTCAACCTGGAGACCTCGATTAGGTAAAAGCTGTAGAGTCTGACAGTACCCCCAGGGCAGAGAGCAAGAGGTTCTTTTAGGGGATGTAAAAGGTGCATTGTTTAAAAACCAAAGCCCTGGCTCAGGTTCCAGTCCAGAATGGCCTCTGCATGACTGTTATTTAGCAAAACTCCCCATCTTTGAAGGCTTTTGGACACAAATACAGTCAAACATTTGGCTAAGCCAAAGAAAATTCAGTAGTCCCTTCTTAAGCAACCCAGCAATTGCTTTGGGATTTTGCTTGAGTTCAGCTCTGCAATTGTGGCTGTTGTATGGGGCCTGGGAAGGAACTGCCCAGTGCACATAAAGGCACATTTGGCTTTGATTTTTTTTTCTTGATGCCTGCTTGGTTGGTAAGTTCCTTGCCCAGCAGAGCTGGTGCCTGTGGAGTGCCCTGTGCACTGCAGGGAGCTGCACCAGCTGGCTGACAGTAGCAAGGAGATCTTGTCCCTTCAGTGCTTCACAAGTGATAAATAAAACAAGCAACTCCTTTCACAGCACTGCTTCTGAACAGCCTGGTGCTTTGTAGCTGCTGTGATTGCACCAGGTGCTCCTGTGGGCTCCAGCTGAAACGCATGTCATGGGCTGGGTTTGTTCCTTCCCTGTGTCCCACTTACAACTGTTGTGTTTTCTAATCTTTCTCTTCCTTGCTTCACATCACAGAACCAGCTGTTGGTGTTTGAAGTGCCCTGCAGAGAGGTACTAGACCTGCTGGGGCTGGGGGTGACTGACTTGCTGTGAGGACAGGAGCAGAGGATACCAGTCCTATTGCAAATGGAGCTTCAAAGTGATGCAGGACCTTCAAATGCCAGGCAAGCTGTTGTGGTCCAGGTTAAGCATAAGAGCATTTTTTCCTTAGCCTGGAGAAGTTGCAGGGAAGGCCCATTTGGGACATTTAGGATGGTCCTTGGAGCTGATCATGGGAGAATCTTGCTGGGTGCTCAGGTGTTGCCATGGTTTTAGCAGTGTGTGATGTCCAGTTGCAGAGAGCTGCCACCTGCTTGGGCTTGAAGGAGATTCTGTATCTCGGGTGGAGGAGAGGAGACCCTGATGCTCCCCAGCCTGTGATGCCCCATGGTGGTGGGTGGGATAGAGAATGCTCTGGCAGGACCCTGCTAGCTGGGAAGAGCTGGCTGTGAGGGAGGAGAAACTGCCTCTGTGACTGGGAAAAGGAACTAAGGATGCTTCTACAGTGGGGTGGTTGCTGCATGTTCCTGTCCTCAGAATCATGGAGTCTCAGATGATCTTCAGCTGCAAGAGGAAACACAAGGCCAAGATAGTTTGGATTAAGGTAGTGTCAGTCCTGGGAACAACTACTGAACCATCTTGTAACTGCACAGATATTGTCACCCTTGACATCTGTCCCCTTTCTTGTTGAGGCTGAGATTCTGTGCCAGTACCTTGCCAAGTCTGGCCTGAACCTCCATCCAAAGCCTGCCCATCTTTCTGAGGCACAGTCTCCTGGCAGGTACACCCTTCTTTCCTGCCCTTCCTAACCTCCATGCCAGAGATTCCCCTTGAACTGTGATTAATTTCTAGAGGCTTGTAAATTTTCTTCTACGTTTATACAAAGACAGCTGGCTGGATTAAATGATTTCATAGAACTAAGGGAAAAGAAAACCCAGGAGGCATTACACTTGTTGGGACCAAGGATTTTGCTTTCTTTTAAAAAGCAGTGGAGCTGAAACAATTTACTCTTTTCTAATGTCAGGGTCTTCAAAACATAGCTAGTGTCTTGATTTAGAAAAGGAGTAGAGAAGCAGTTTGGAGTTTGAAAGTGAGATATGAATTGAGTAAAAAGTGAGGAAACCAAAATCATTCCCAGCATGGGAATAAAAAGGAAGAAAACAGACCAAAGGCTGCATGTTGAGATCTGTCCTACCGAAAAAAAAATAAAGATCAATGTTCTCCCATGCAATGGGGGATTGCACTGCTCAGGGGAAGGCAGGGAAAACATGGCTTAAGAGAAGCCAACTTTATTTTCCTTCTTTCTCAGAAGAAAACAAATATGAATGATACTTGGACCAAAGAGGACAGTGGGCTGCATGTTTGGGAGTTCATGGTTGGAGCTTTATAAGGTTGCAGTTGGGTAAGTGATCTCAGTGCAGTTATTTGGTAGGAAATGTTTTGATAGTATCTAAGTTGATCGAGTGTTGCAGTCAGTCCTTTCTGCAGCTCTGTGGGTTAAAATGGGGGTAGGAAATGCTCCATCTGCATCCCTTTGATCCTGTAAGCTGTCTTTGCCAGCACTACCCTCCTCTCCCTGGATCCTTATTGCAGCCCTTGGCTTTGCTGCAGCTCTGTGTGTTCTGCAAGACACCAAAAGTGTCCAGTTAACTCTGTGGATTTGATTTTGTGAGTGCTGCAATGATGACAGGAGAGATGTTTCTGATGTGCCTGTTTCAATACTTGCAGGGGTCCTGGTTCTGAACCCAGAGAGTGCCTGTGCTGTGAGGTCTCATCTCGGAGTCTGCAGCAGGGTTTTGGGGGGATGCTGGCTGATAGTGTTCTGTGTCCTTTGAGCACTGCGGCAAGGGAGAGGTTAATAATGCAACATGCCTCCCTGTTGCCCTTGGCTGTATGCTCATTTGCTTCTGCAGAAGGAGAAGAGCTATGTAAAGAGCATTTCCCAGGGGACAGCAAAAGGATTTTAGCCCTGTAGAGCAGCTCCTTGCACAAACTAACAGTTACCTGTGCCTGTAAAGAGGGCAGGGCTCAGAGTCTGGTTTGGTCAGACCCTCTTAGGATGGAGAAGGGTGGCTTGTCTGAAGTGCTGAGGTGCCTGCCTTGCTTCTGCGCTGGGCTGTGGGCAAGTGTGACCCCTCTCTGCTTCCCTGGGACATGCTGCAGTCTGTGCAGATGTGTTAGAGGGAGTTCCATTGCATGTTTGCTGTGGTCGCTGTGTGTTTTCCCTGGGCTGCTTGGACACAAGGCACTGCTGGCCGGGCATTGCCAGTGCCCCACAGATGTGGGGGGGTGCAGCTGGTTTCTGCCATCCTGGGGCAGCAATTAAAGGGTCAGAGCTTGCTGCTGAAGCGGTTTGGTGGTCTGGGGCTCGTGTGGTGCTCTCTGGGTCTCCCTTCTACTGAGCAGGGGCAAGGGGACCACAGACAGCTTCTCTGTGGGGCCTGGGTGGGTGCTGAGCATCCCTTTGTCCTGCTGCTGCCTCCCAAAGCCACCACTGACTCCTTCTGTCTCAGCATCCCTGCTGTTGCCATGGTGGTGTTGGGACTGGCTGGGGGTGCTGAATGAGGGCCACAGCCTGGCTGGCTGCAGGGATCCAGTGTGTGAGTGTGGCCTCTCCCCACTGTGGAGTGGGGAAAGTGGGGAATGCTGGTGACCACCCCCAACAGCTGCATCCCCTCCCCAGCTGAAGTATAGAGGGTGGCTTTTGGAGTCCGGGCTGCCTGGTCTCAGGAGGAAGGGCTTGGGATAGGTTTTAGGGATGCTGGCACTGTCCCTCGTTCCAGCTCAGGGGTGCAACTGAAAGGTGCATTAACAAATCATGTCAGCAGAATGCAGGAGACTGTTCATGAGCCAGGCAGTGTTCAGAGGTTACTATTGGGATCCTAAAGGCAAGAAGTGAAAGCACTTTTACTTATCCAGTGTAGGTCATGGCCAAAACCCCTCACCTGGGAGAGGGTGCAGGTCCTGTGCAGACCCTTCTTTTCTGCCTAGCCTGAAGCAAGGAGTCTCTGTAGTAGCTGTGAGCCCACATTATGAAACAAGTCTTTCCTTCACTTTAAAGATGATTCTTTTTTAATTTTTTTCCCTCCAGAAACTGCTTATGCATTGTACATTAAATAGTCATTAGCTAAAAGACTGTCATCCAGGGAGCAGAGCTCCCCAGCTCTGGCTTTTCCTTAGCTCTCGAGCATCCAAGGTACCAGCCTGTGGATCAGACTTTTTCTCACTTGTGTTCTCCTTGCAGCAGTTCTAGGAGATGTGGAAGTAACCTTGTCTGGGCTAACAAGCAGGACCAAGGAATGGCTCCAGCTGCCTGGGAGGGGAGGAAGGTATGGGCTGGAAAAATGGATGGTGAGTTCAATAGCAGGAACACAGCTGAGTGTGAGAGCAGAGTTGTCAAGTTTGAGTGGGCTGAGGTACCGGTGATAGTAGGTGATAAAGTGCTGCAAGCCTTGTGTGGGTTTCATGGTGTTTTTACCATGCAGTTCCGTGAAGATCCTTTTCTGTCAGTAGTTTCCTTTGCTAAGCACCTGAGGTGTCTCTGGCAGGTCCTCTGAGCATGAAACCTGGCTCCAGCTGTGCTCTTTGCCTGCAGCAGTCAGGAGTCACTCCTGTGCTGAGCAGGTGAGAGGCTCTAAGGTTGGTTCTAAGATGCTGGAACTGTGGGAAGGAGCACAAGGTGGCAACCCTGTAACCCTGTGAGTGCATCTCAGACCAGGCATGATGGACTTGGTGGGTCTAACCTTGACATCCAAACTCTGCCTTCTGAGCCAGGAAGCGTCTCCCACCATCCAGTTTCCTTTCCTTAAAGCACTACTGACTTGGTGTCTTGAGTGCACAAGGGTGCCACATGTGAGGTTTCTTTGCCTGAGCTCTCCAGTTTCCACTCAGCTTTGTAGCTGGACACCATCTGGGAAATGTTTTGGAGTGAGTCTTTGCAGACTGGCTAGCTGGAGAGCCAGTTAATTTTCAGAGCTTGGATCCTTCCTGACTTGATTTTAACTCCCTAAATAATGAATGTTGGTTTTCAAATGGAGGGTTCCTTATTCCCTGCCAAGCAGATGTGAGGATTGAGTTTGCCTGTGGCCCAGAGTCTCCTGAGAAGCTTTTGTTTATAGCATCTGCTGTGCCAAAAATGCGTGAAGCTCCCTGGCAGCAGAGATGCTCTTGTCAGTTGGGTTGTCCTTGGCTGGGGTGTGTGTGTGTAAATATGTGTGTGATTAATTGGAACAAGCTCATCAGAGGATATTCACCAGGTGCAGCACCAGAGGACACCCCCAAAGGCATTGTTGGAGCTGCCACAACACAAAGTTTGCCTGCTGTCCTTTGCATTGATATGATCGGGGTCCTCCCTGGGTGAGCAAAATACAAATTAAATTCTTGCTTTGTAATTCAGTGTGGAAAGTTTTTCTTTACTCCTTAAACACAGACATGATTGACTTGTCTGCAGTGGCTAAAATTAATTTACCTGAAGCTTGTGGAGCATTACCAAATGCCACTCTAAGGCACACTTTCTAATACTGCTGCAGTCACAGGAACCAGCTGTGCCACCTAGAAAAGCAGTAAAGAAATATGCCCAGGGCTGGAGTACAATTCCTGATATCTCAGGAAACCCAGAGCTATGAGACCAGGGTGCCAAGCTGAAGATCACTGAGGACATCCCAGATTCAGCCTCCTCCATTCTCCCTTTACTTCAGTATTGACGGCTGAGCTAGAAATCCCCACCATCACTGCAAGCTGCACAACAATTTCAGAACCCGTTTACCTCTCCAGACTTACCCTTAGACCAGGACTCTCATTAAATCCTGCTGAGTATCACAGAGCTGTCTGAGGCAGGGAAGGTGGAGATCTCCCCTGACAGGACAGGGGTGGTGGACTGGAGCTGTGCTATGTCGTGGCTGGTGTTTCATCCTGTCCCTGCAGGGGGTTGGGGCTGATTTCTTAGTTCTGCTGCTTTCCCACAGGCCTGGGAGGCTGATCCCTGTAGGCCTTGGGGAAGTGGAACTGTGGGGCTATGGCAGAGCATCACTCCAGAGCTAGAGGGGGAAGCTCCTAGGCTGGGATGGGGACATGGAGAGTGGAAACCCTCTGGAAATAAACACTGTGGGCATGATGGACAGGCTTCATTTCAAGTGAAATGAAATTGCAGTTAGAAAATTGGAACAAATAATCCAGTTATTCTCCAGACCCCAGTAATAAATCATTGAAATCCAGATTAATGTATTATTCCCCTTTAGATCTCTCTCTTGAAAAATAGTTATTTCCAGCTTCAAATCCTAGCTCTTGCTGCAGCATGTCCTGGTGTCCGTAGGACAGTGCTGTGCTCTCATGTTTCATGTAAGAACAAAAGGAAACAGCAGCCTGGTGGATTAGGTGTACAATGCTGTGGCTGTTTTGAGAATAAAGGAATGAAGTTACTGGGTTGTTTGCAGGATATGGGTAAAGCTTGTGGGGAAAGAAATGGTCATCTTTGTGTAGACAATGTCTTGCTGTATAAATCAAGTCCACACACACACAAAACATGAAAAGAAGGAAGCAGGAAGGAATATGATCTGAGATTTTACTTGAGGTCAGGATGCAAATAATTTTAGTTCAGAGCTGGTCTCCCAAGTCCAAGAAAATAAGAAGGGGGCAAATCTGTTTCTTGGTCCAGTTCATTAGAAAGGGAGGGGACATTATTTCGAATCCATAACAGTGCTTAGTAAGTGTCATCCATGATTGAGTTTAGTTGGTGCTTGAGACTCACTTTCTGGGATTGTCTTCTCTTCTTGCCCTTTCTTGCACACCCACTTTGTGTGACAGAGAGAGAGGTGGCTGTCAGGCTGGTGATTAGAGGAGGAATGGCTCTGCTTACCCATAGCTTCTTGTAGGATAAGGATGCTGAAGAAGAATTGCCACTAGGATAAAGTCTGAAGTGGCCCTGCTTTCCCATATGTTGAATTTCAATTTGACCTAATTGCTCATGTTCCTTTAATAGTCTAATGCTTTTATTTCTGCTGTTGCAACTTCCAATGCCTATAGGAAGCCTTGAATTTGGATGTTACTCAGTGAAAATTAGGGTCCTAATCCTCCATGGAGAAATGCTCTTGGGCAGTGTGGTAATTTCATGCCTGGAAGGAGTCATATTTGTTGGATAATTTTTGTAACTTAACCAAATTAGTCTTGAGAAACTATAGTTCTTAATCAGTCTTGAACTCTCTGCTCCATTAGTCAGAAACATCAGCTCCCTGCACAAAGTGTGGACACTTGGTTTGCAAAGCAGGGAAGTGCTCTGATTTTGTCAACACTCAGGGCAGCAGCATCCCCTGGGTTTGAGGTTGCTCATAATACACTGAGCCCTTAGTAGGGACAGACACAAAGCCACATCAGGTCAGCTGCTCTTGCAAAGTGAAGCAGCCAAGTGATGTTCACTCTTCTGAATTGGATTCCTGAGAAGATTCTGAAAAGTAATAAAGGACAGTTTGGGTATTAATAGGGATTTGGTTAATAATTCCAGTAAATGGGGTTTCAAAAGTCATGGTGGGGGCTTGGGGCGAAGGTGAGAAATGCCAGCAGGCTCTGATGTGTTTTTGTCCCCTGGGCAGACTGGAGTTCACTTGACTGGAGATGACCCAGTGCTGAGGCTCTGCCAAGGAGATCTCTCTGTATTCTTCAGTGGAGGGGCCTGTGAGACCAGACAGAGAGAAAACAAGTGTTAATTAATGAGAGAACTAAAACTTGGACCCATTCCTCTACACCTCAGTCTTGGCACAACAATGCTTTCCTTGGACTCACCAGCAATGACATCTCCACATGTTGTGGGTTCTGAGTGTTGTGCAAGGATGGAGTTGGGGGAGTTCTGATAACTCCTTCCCATTCTCTTAAAAGGTCATTGGCTTAATCGAGTGCAACTAAAGAGAAAACAAATGCCAGAAGAGCAGAAATCCCCAAATATGTCACATCAAATAAGGAGAAGCTAATGGGACAGAGCCACGTGGTTAGAGCATGTGCATTCTGCTCTATATCATTAATTTACTGATGTTAAATATTTCAGCAGGTGACTTCCAGGACTGTCCTAGTGGCTGTGATCACAAATTATTCATCAGTGGCACTTGAACAAGAAAAGCCTTTCTGAACAAGGGCATTTCTGACTCTTGCTGGGTTTTTTGCCTTTCAGCTGACTCCCTCTGCCTTCCAGAAGGAGATGTCTCTCACCACCAAGCAGAGGCTGGCCAGCAGTTGGGAGATGAATCTGCTCTGGATTGTCCAGCTTCTAGACAGGAGTGAGACCTTCCATCACAAGGTAGCTTTTTTCTGCCCTTTTCCTTGCTGTTTGATGTGACATTTGAAGAGGGTGAGTGCTTGTGACAGGCTTGCCCCCAGCTTATCAAAATACATCAGTGTTCAGGTCCTGTTGTTTCAAACTGCTGGTGGTGGAGTTCTTTCTGCTGGGGGAAAGGCAAAACATTTTCCCCTGCTGAGATGCTGGAGTCCTGACCTGTGCTAAGCCAACACAAATAACCTCTGCTGAAGCTCGTGGGGTTTTCTGGAGTGCAGCTGCCATTGCTAAAGCACAATACTGGGGGAAGGCTGGGGCAGGACACAGGGGCACGAGCTTGCCATTTTCCATTGTCCCACTGAAAGAGCCACCTCTTGCTTTGGTGTGGTCATCCTCAAATGCTTGGATTCCTTCCACAGTGGCAGTGTTGGCCTTTGAAGGCTGAGGGCCTGCTGTAATTGCTCTGATTTAACAAAACCAATTGCATTAATGCTTTGGCTTGGAACAACGTGTGGGACCCTGAGAGGGCGTTATATTTTGCAGGCTGACAGATATACAGAGAACTTGCCCTGGGCAGTCAGGAGTGGATGTGCTTTATCTGGATCAGTGTTTACTTAGAGCTGTGTTTAAAGCTGCTTTTCTTAGAGGAAAAGCAGTATAAAGCACAGCCGTAATGGGTTGATGACTGAGGTAGGCTGTTGAAATTGTCAGCAAGAGACCTGTAACAAACTGGTTAAGGATTGTCCTGGAGAGCACGGGAGGTTGGGAACACCTCAGACAAGTGCACAGATGTGCTGCAGCCACTCACTTCAGCACAACTGTGGCTTCTGTGGAGATGCAGGAGAGCTGGCTGTGTGTTTTGAGTGGCAGCAGTGCAACTGGACAGCGAGACAAAGCAAGGGGTTTTCTCCAAGTAATGCATCTGCTCTGTAAGCATTTGCTGTTGTATCATTTCATATGTGCCTCTGCAATGGTATTAAATAAAAGAGCAGTAATAGATTACAAGAAAGCAGCCATTTAAAACTCATGGAAAAAGGAGATACCAACTCCAGTCTTAGTCAAGTTGCCCAGTACTGCTGAGAAAAGAACTGAACTTTATCACCATCCAGCATTCACCTCATTTGTCTTTTTCCTAACTGCTGTGTTGCTTTCTTTTTGCCCTTACCTCCTCTGGTAATGTTCTCTTCTTACTGTTGTCTAAGCTCTAGATAAAAAGAGATATTTGGAGTTGTGTGGGACTCAGTGTCTCTGTTTCAGAGTAAAGGTCATCCCAAAATTGTTTCCCATGGAGTCTGATGTAAATTCTGGGGTTTCACTTGCTCCCTGAGTGCTCAGTCAGGCACTGCCCTGGAGCTCTGTGACCCCATTAGCACAGCATTCTGCTGGAGGTAATTGCTGCCTGGCATTTTGGAGAAGGAAACCTGGAGAAATGCTTGCCAGAAGAGCTGCTCAGCTTGAGCCTGGTCTGTGTGGCCCAGCAGCTTTTCATCAGCTCAGAGCAGAGGTGGGTGAGCCGCTGTTCCCGCAGTGTGAGCTGGGCAGACATTACTCATGGAGAGCCTGCACTTCACTGGGGATCAGTGTAGGATTCTCATTCATGAATCTTCCTCCCAGCAGCTGAACCTCTCCCTGCTCTCTCTTGCCTCTGCAGTTCTCGGCAGTTGACCCAGGCCAGACCTTGTTTCAGCCTTTCCCATTAGAGGTGGTATTTCAGAACTATGTCCCACACAAGGTCTATGAAATGCCAGTGGTTCTGAGGAACATGGACAAGGTAAGTGCTGGAATGTCAGTGTGCTGGAAGAGGAGAGAGGTGTAATTTCTGTGGTGTACAGTAGAACAAGTGACCTGCTGCAGCACATCCAGAATGAAATATCTCAGCACCTCTGTTTTGCAAGATGGTGGAAATCTACCCATGCTGGGGATTCTGCCCTGGTTTTGGCTGTGTTGGTCGTATCTAAAGCAAAGCACCTTTTCTAGCCCCTTTCTTTCCTTTGAAAGCCCTGAATTGATGGGAATGCTGGGGGCTGTACAGTTTTTACCTGCTCTCATGATTTAACTTGAGTGTGCACCATGTCCTGTGGCTCCTTGGTTACTCTTGGTTCGTGGCAGGAATCTCTGCCTCTCTCAGCCTGTTTAGCTGCCTCTGTACAACTCACATTCAAAGCTCAGGGATTTAGACTTTTCCACTTTATGCTGGAATTAGTTATAATTAGCGGCATTGACACTGCAGGAAATGTGTTTTGAAACAGCCCTGGAATCAGACTGATTTAGCAGAAGCAGTGGGAGACCTTTAGGTGCCACTTCAGGCTCCTGCTAAGCTTAATTCAGCTCTGCTCAGGTTTTCCAAAGGCAAAGTGGTGCTCTGTTTTCCCTTTGGAGACCTACAGCACATCCGGAGCAATGTGCTCCTGAAGGTCTCAACCTTCACTTGAACATATTGTGATTGTTTTGCGACTTCCCAAGAAAGGTGAGAAGGGGAAAGTTGAAAAATGTCAGCAATTGTGTTCCACTGTAAAAAGGAAAACTGAGACCTTTTGAATTTCAGTCAGGGGAACATTTTCTCAAATGAGGCTTATGCCAAGAGCAAGCTGGTGGGAAGAGACAGGACGGAGGAAAGGAGCAGAGTTCAGTATTTTCTCCCAAAACATCTTCTTACACACAAAGGTGTCTCTTGATACATAACAATAAATGTATTGGAAGTAGAAAAAGGCCAGAAAAAGAACAGTGTAATTAAAGATATTATTCTGTAATGAAGAGTAAGATATATACATGAGAAAAAGGCAGGATGGGAAGATGGAATTGTGCACAGGAGCAGGTGAATTAACACCTTCTCCAAATCTACCTGATGGAAGAAACAAACAAGTGGGGACAAAAAGGCTGTTGGAGCATATTGCAGGTGGAGAAACAGCAAGAGAGGCCAAAGTATATACTGAGATGACAGGTTTTGACAGGCACATGGCTGCAAATGGGAGACTTTGGCAAGGAAGGATGCAGATGTGGTCCTCAGTTATTCCTGAAGAGTAGTGTACCATTCCTTGGATGTCCATGCCCAAGGGATGCCATTGGTGGGGTCCACACTGATTCTGGGCACTTTGTTGTGGGTTTCCTCTTGGCTGATTCAAATGTGCCTCACTTTCTCTTTTCCTACTGCTTTTTCTTTTCCACTAAGTCTTTTGGCATCAGCTGCTTCAGTATCCATGTAGCTCTTCAAAATGTTTGTCTTTGCCGAGTACCAGCCATCAGACAAACAGTGGATTTGCTCTACTCGTGCTTCCTCAAGTGGAAAAGGACACTTACATTAACATTTCTGCCATTCCCAGTAAAAAATAAAGATTTTGTACAGCTGCATCTTGGGATTTGTACGACCTGTAAAGGGCTGTTGACTTTTTTCCCCAAAGGAATTAATTTTGAAGCAAGTAATACCTCAACCATTGGATAGTATGGTTGTAAAATTGGATCAGCTCTGAGGAAAATATGTGGCATATTTAACTGCACAAAGACAGAGATGATAATCCCAAGAGAAGTTATTGTATTCTGATTTTGTAGGGTTTCAGTAATGTCCTGGAGAAAAGCAACATTGTACTCTGTTTCTAAGGTTTCTCACCAGATTCCCAGATTCCTCTCAATCATACTGGCTTGGACTGTGTGGTAGCCTGAGATTGTCTGTCCAGCTAACAGCCAAGTGTATTCCAAATGGAGGCTCTGTAGTCATGCAAATTCAGAATTTCTTTACTTTTGTGTTGCCAAATTGGTTTTCTGTCTCCTGGCTGCTTCTCATCACCCTCAGAGATGTACTGTGTGGCTTTTGCTGAAGGTCTCAGCTGGATGTGTTCATCTTCCAAGGGTCCTGGTGACCAAAATGTTTTGCTGCAGAGTGAAATTGGCTTCTGGAACTCGCTGCCCCAGGCGTTGCTGGAAGCAGAGGGTGTTTGGAGAGTTCAGGACTGCCTTGGCCATGGGTTATGAGGCTCAGATGGGTGGTGCAGAGTGAACCTCCATTTTCTTTCCAAATCTCATGTGAGTTTGTTTATCGGTGAAGATGCCTGGCAGTCAGAATTGCCTGGTTTAGACTTTGTGAGATATGATTTGGTTGATATCTGTGTGCTGGAAGACGCCTGTTTGCTGTCCCTGTGCGTGTGTATCTCAGAGGGCAGGCACTGGCGGCAGAGGGTGCATGCAGGGCCTCCTGCATGGGGAGAGGAATGCACGGCTTCCCTGCACTGGCAGCTGCCTGGCCAGATCACCAGGCAGCAAGAGCCCCTGGAGAGCCGAGACTGGCTTTTAATAATAAAACCACACTGTGAGTCAGTGCTGGTCATGTTTCTCCAGGCAGAAAACGCCTTTGAAGCCCATAATTGATAGGCACAGCCTGGGGTGTCGTCTGGCGTTCCGTCACTTTGGCAAGTTGATTGCTCTCATCTTCTGCATCAACTTTTCCTAGTACTGTCTTGTGCTTCTCCCTTGATTCTTTACAGTCCATTTAAACTCTCTTCTTCATCTCGTTTCAAGAGGTGTCTCCTTTTCTTCTTGTGTTCCTCCTGTTGCTCTTCAGGTTTGCTTTTACTCCCAGTAAGGCAACCGTGTCTGGTCTCCTTCTCTTGCTGGTCTGCCCACATGACTGTATCCCCACAACTGGACTGCCCCACTCAAACTTAGTCTGTTAGAGGGAATTTCTTCCTTCCCCAGGATAACATGTGCTGTTATGCCTTCAGGTAGCACATTCTCCTCTGGAACAGGGCTGTGGGATGGCAGGTTTTTGGGCTTGTTGAATATGCAGATGTTAGGTGGTTTAGGTGTTCCATCTCCATGCTGCTGGCGCCTGACCTTCCTTCCTAGCAGGAATTCCCCTCCAGTCTCTGGCCAGGCTGCTTTGCCCAGGCAGAAGGGATTCAAGTCCACCCTTGTGTATTACATGCTGAAAGTGCTTTGGAATTTAGTTAAAGAAGGATGTCACCACAGCATGGACAGGTCTCTTCTCCTCCTGTTTCCACAAGTGGGAAGATCATTGTTCTGTGTCTTTCCTGCAGGCTCCTGGGCTGGTGAAGGTCACCTTGGAGAGCTCACCTTATTTTGGCCCCAGTGGTGTGTCCCGTAAGGTACCACTGTAAAGTCTTCTACTTTACACATTCTCTTCACCCCTGAGGAGAACAGGTGAGTCTGAGGAACATTACCTCTAAAGTCACTGTTTTTCTTGCACTCTGGTCATAGCCCACCCCATGCTGTCAGGTTGGCTCCAGGCTGTGGGCAGGCATGTGGTGCTGCCAGTCACTGCAGCCAGGCTTGATGGGCTGTGCTTTCCCTCCAGGCACTTGCTTGAGTGTTCACAAGGGAAGATGCACATGGAACAGCAGGGAAATTACATGAAGGGGTATTGATAAGATGTTTTGCTGTCTCTATGCTTAATGGAAGGGGTTTATTTATGGAAAATACTAGAGGAACAGATAGATCAGAGAGCTTTGCTCTTTCCCATCTGGCAACCACTTCCTGCCTCGCCCTGGACTGAACCAAAGATGATGCCTTTTCACACCCTCTGTTCTACAGCCTTGCATCTCTGCTGTCCCTGAGGATACTTGCCTGCCTGTGATCCAGCTGCGAGGCCAGGGGAGAGGATGTGCTGTGCACGTGGCAGGGAGCCAGCCTGGCACAGGCACACTGAGCTCTAGATGCTCTTAGTCAGGAGGAGGTTGTGCTGCAGGGGACTTGGGCTCCTGACTGGAAGAGCTCATATAGGGCAGGTACAACCTGCAGGCAAATGCTTTACCCCAGAGCTTGTGGGCAGTAACTGCTGTGGCTGGGTCTTCATGTATGTTACTGTGGTTGCTCTGTCAGCTGGCACCTATTCTGTGCCAAACATGCCATGCTTTTGCTTGAAGGTTTGGACATCAGTGCTGAGGCCCTGGCAAGTCTGATCTCAGTGCAGTGATGTGAGGGGTCAACGCTGTTGTCTGGAGGCTTGTTAATACCAGAAGGATTTAGGATATGGTGTGGAAGGGAGGAAACCTTGCTGGGAAACAAAGAGGGGCAAGTTGACTCTTTGCACCAGTATCCTGCTACCTCTTAGCATGGTTCTTTGCCTGACTTGTTTGGAGAGGCAAAGTTATAGAGGAGCACTGAGCCATGGGCACAACTGTTCTCTCATCTTTCCTTTGCTGCTTATAGTTATTTTATTGCTTTGACCTATCCTCACACAGCATGGATATAGAAACCTAAAGAGGAAATGCCCTGTGTTCCCTAGCTCCCTGTTCCTTAGGAGAGACTGAGGAATTATTTAACATCATTAAAATTTCGACTAAAAATTATGCTGGCCTAGGGCAGTTCTCTGTACTACCCAAGTGACACAAGAGCTTAATGTCACTGAGGTAGGCTTTGAAAAGTACACAGGTGCCTTTAAAATGTGATTTTTTTAGTATGCATTAGTGTTCATTTTTGGGGTGGAAGAGGTAAATTGACGCCCATGGAGGGCAAAGTGCTGCTCTTGAACTTTAGAGAGGCAGAGCAACATGTGAACATCACCACAGATAGAAGGAGGGTGAGATAATCCGCAAGAGCACTAATGCCCCATGCTTTGTCCCTTGCCTTGCCCTTGAACTGGTGAATGTACGACACAGGGAGCTCTGCCAGTGAGAGCTTCTCTGCACAACTTCAGCAACACCCCAACAGTTTCTGCTGGGCTTTGGGCTCCTTGCAGGGGTTGTGCAGGGCGTCAGGAGAGGTTTGTGTGCTGCTCAGCAAGGAGCACGTGGGGATTTTTACTGCAGAATCAGAATTTTGTACAAATTGGACATTTTGTCTTGTACTTGATGGAGCTGCGAGTCAGCGAAGTACCGAAGTGCTGCAGCTCAGCTAGAAATGCATCGATAGCACAGGCAGGAGGTGCAGAGCACCTTGAAAACCCCTTGGCAAAGAGGCAGGCATGGGGAAATGGTTCTGAAAAGCCACCTGCGTTGGGCTTGCAGCCACTGGCATGCAGAATATTTCTGTTTTAGTTATGGAAGGCCTAGGAGTGCTGCTTTGAACCTCTGCATCTCAACTGCTCCGTGATCCACAGGGTACAAACCCCTGCGTCAGGGTTGTGAATGTTGCAGTTGGTTTATGTAATTCTCTTGCTTTAAAACTGCTTTTCCCTGAGGTAAGTCTGACTTCAGCGAAGTCACGCCTGATTCAAGGCAGTAAAATTGTGACTGAGCCCTAAATAAAAGGACCATGCGAGTTGTTAGTGGCTGAAATGCCACGTGCCATGCTGCTCTTTCTTGACAAATGAGCAGTTTCCTATCGTCTTGCAGTCACTTGGGAATGTGCCACACGGTTGGACTGTCAGAAAATAAATGAATAGCTGACGTGTCTCTTTGTTTATTGGCACTTGCATTATAAATATAAAATGCTAATGTTTCTGCTGGGCAACATTTCCAATTAGTTCCTCTTTCTGCTTCTGATTTACGTGTTCCTGTTCTGTGGCTACAGTTGCCCAGTGTGGGTCTTCTCATGCCACCCTGTGTTCCTGGGTGTCCTTGCATTGTGGTCTGACAGCTTCTGCCTAATTGCAAACCATTATGGAACTGACTGGCAAATACCCAACAGACAGGAATATTTACATTTGAGTGTCCTTCAGGCTTATTAATAGATTATCTGAAAGGAAGAAGGAAGCAGGAAGCATATAAAATCATCACACAGCTTATTCTGTTCTGTCCTCTTGTTCTTTTCACTGTAGCAAGACAACATTTTAAGGCAATACAAGCTCAGGCTGTAAGGTTTGCAAAATTCATTCCTGATGTTCAGTGGAGACTGAATTACTGCTCACTGATTAATAGAAAAGATGACAGGACGATGAGTTACTGCATTACTGAAATTAATTCCTTTAAAGTTCAGTCCAGCCCTGTTAGATGTTTTGTAGCACACAGAAGTTATCCCAAACAGACCTTTAAGATGACTCTTGCAGGGACAAAAGGGACAGAGGATGAAGGCAAATTGCCTTGTGCAGAATGAACCTGGAGCACAGTGACTGATTTCAAAGATTCCTGCTGATTGGTAGCTGAGGGGGCAGGAGCAGGGATACCCCTTCTCCTATGGAGTTCTCCTCATCCTCCAGTCTCTCCTGTCTTTTAATGGCCATTATTTTCCAGCCTTTATGGTATCATTGTTTCAGCAGGGAGCTTTTTCTGCTTGACTTACCATGTTACATCATGCCACAAGGATCTTTCCATTAGAAGTTGTCTGCTGCAGGGAAATCAGTGAAGGATTTAGGATTGGTTATACAGGAAAACTGACATCTGAGTCTGGTGTACTGGGCAGGCATTAAGGTTGATGTTGCTGTGACAGCAATTAATTCTGGCCTGAGTCTGCAAAGGGCCTGAAAGCAGTGCTGGGTTAATGGTTAGACCTGATGATCTTGAAGGTCTTATCCAACCAAAACCATTCTATGATTCCACAAAATAACATCTGAGACAAGCAGTTGGTTTAGTTTCAGTGGATACTAATCCAAATGCTAGGGGTGATATTTGGGAGGCCAGAGCTTGTAACTTACTGCTTATCAAAGGGGAATAAGAACAGAGGAACCATCCTATAATCATCTGTGTTTTCCTTGAATTTGAGAGAGGGGTTGTTTGAAGGTAAAAGTCATATTTGCATGAAAATGTATAGCCTAAAGCTGCTTCTAAATAATCTTTAAAGCAGAGAAGTGATGCACCCTCTTGCTCACTGAGCCATTCCTATTTGGAAATCTGGTTTTAAAGTCTGCTTAGGATTTGCAGTTGGAAAGTAAAGAAAGATTTTAAACTAGTTTCAGCTGTACCCCTGGGTTTTGTCACAGAGTTAGTGCCTTCATAACACAGGGCAGTGCTGCAGTGGAGAATTTGCAACCCTCTTCTCCCAGGAGAGCACAATTCAGCTTTCTAAAGCTGAAGGGACCACGGGTTCACAGCAGCATGGACAGCCAACTTCTGCCTAGCGCACCCCATTTGGCCTGACATTGCATTCACTCTGGTGCAAGGTCCTGCCTCGGGGGGGGTCATAGTGTGGCTGAAGGGTCAGTGCACTCTGGAGGGCTTTGGGTCAAGCCTTGCTGAGTTTGCAGCCTCCCAGAGAAAAGGGGCTCAGCACACAACGTGAATGGGTGTGAATGGTGAGAGTCAGAGCTCTCTCTCGGGGTCATGGTTGTCTCTGTGAGGCCAAATCCTCGTTGCTCTCACCTTGCCTCTGCAGACACAGAGAAATCACTTTCCCTGAGCTGTGCTGGCAGTCCCAGTGTACCCACTGACAGTGGAGCTGGGAACAGCTGCCTGTGCTGGGTTTTGGAGGGATTTATTCCTTGGGCACTTATTTACATTCCTGTTGATCCCCTCACACCTCAGCAATGACAATGACTTGGAAATTTCCTTTTACTTCCCTCAAATACCTCCAGCTGTTGAAGTTTCTTTTCTCTTTATCCCCCTGCTGATCTGAACTCTTTGCATCCTCCTCTGTCTACCTGGCATCTGGAAGGAAGAGATAAGTGAATATAGCATGCCAAGGCTTAATAAGACACAGCAGCCTTCAATTGGATTTACAATGCCTTTGTTACAGTGGTGTGGCCAAAATAACAACAAAAAAAAGGTAAATAGCATTCTTCATTTGCTAATGCAGTTTCTGAGGATCTGAGCAGTCTGGGACGTGAAGTGCCCAGATAATAGGTGCTTTAAATTCCCATGGGCTGCCCGTAGCTTTTATTTTAGAGGGCTTAGGCTGCAAGATTGAGTGCAAAATTGCTAATTCAGAAAGACTTGCTGAAGATGAAACGCTCTCCTGAAATGTGATCTTCAATTCTGTAGGTCATTTGCTGCAGTTCCCTTCCTGGTATTTTACCTTCCAAATAGGAGAATCAAAAGCCCTTCTGCAATTTCCAGTGTGAATATTTGAGATGCTTAGAGAAAAAAAGATCCTTCTTTAGTCTTTCATCATCTTGGATGTGACAGCAGCTGTTAGGGTGACCTTAGGCCCCCGCTGAGCAGGTAGTTGGTAGGCACTGGGTGTTAGCTATTGGGCTAAAGCAGTAGCTGTGTGCCTGTGCCTTGTCTGGCAGCCATAGGACCCTCCCAGGCTTGGAGAGGATGGGTGTGGAAGGAGGAGGTCACAGCCATGGAAGAATCTGAATCAGTTTTGGTTAAAGGAGTTTGCTGCTGTGTGCAATTCCAAATCAAATTGTCTGCTTGCTGCTTCAACAATGATAAAAATATCAAATGAGTTAAAAGCACCGAGGAAAAAAGATCAGGCCAGCAAGTGAGTGATAAGAGGCAGAGCTTTTATCAAGTCATCAATACAGGAGCTGCTGGAGGCAAGGGCTCCTGGCCCTGCTGCAGCAGCTTTACCACGGATTTCGGCAGGGGCAAGGTGATACTTCCAGCACAGCGATGCCACACCTTACATCTGGAGACTGAGCTGCTCATCCCTACAGGAAAATGGTTTGGGTGATTTGATTCACCTTCCTACTGCTAAATGCCAGAGAGCTGGAGGGGAGGCTGTCTGGCTCCTTCCTGAAGGAGCCAATGACTGGGAATAGCAGGGTTTAGTTTGCTCTGGTAGCATGGAATGTCTGAGGGTTTCCCATTTGCAGCTCCTGATCCCACGCTTGTCCAGGTAGGCACCACGTCACTTCTAGAGACCTTGGAAGAAAAAGGAAATTAAGACCTTGGAGCAGAAAGGGAGCAAAGTTATCAGCTCTGTCCTCTGATGCCACAGTGAAATATAAAGGGAGACTGAGATGCTGCCACAGGAGGAACCCTCTCTAAGTCTCGGGCAGAGCTGGAGTAGGCTGCTGAGGGCAGGGCTGGAATTTGTAGTGATTGAAGTACTTGTCAGATATCTGGAAAGAATAGTTTGGGGTTATGGCTGAGTCAGTTCTGTGGGAAGAGATGGATCAGATGGTTTTTTAAGGATGCATATCCCCAGCCTTGTCCCTGTGATGCCGTGGGAAGGGGTGGGTAGTACACATGAAACCTGCACTCACCTGGCATTGAAGCAGTTACTGTATCCACCTTGGTAAGTATTTCAGCAGAGATGGGCTGTTTGTGCATGTGGTGAAGTCCTTTTCAAAATGTACCTGAGCATCCCCTACCAAGCTCCACCAGCATTGCTGGGACTGCAGTTAGTGCTGTGGCACAACTGGGCTCTAAGTGGGGCCTTTAATAGTCTGCAGTGGTGGTCAAAGCAGGTTCTGCTATTGCTGCAATCCACTACCTGAAACTACTCTGTTTTGGTTCCTCAGAATCAAAGTATCAGATAATTTTGTCCCGTTCTGCCAGTGTGCTGTGAAAGCAGGTGAATCAATAGGGTTATTTCTTCTTTGCAGGTTAACAGGCCTGTCCAAGTCATCTTATTGGAATGAAAGGTCATTGCAGTACAAAGTACTATTAATTATTGAATGCTATTGTCACAGGCATAGAAAACAGCATTTTTTTCTACTGCCATGGGGATGGCACTAAATGCCTTGTGCTGAGACTGTTTCTCTTCCTACAGGATTATTTCCACCAGCTCCTCTGCATCACCAATAGAGAAAAATTCATTGTACTGATACAGGCTATTGATGAACAATCTGTCTTGGACTTCCCTGACCAGCTGGACTTCTCTTTCTGTCCAGTCAAGTACAGCTCCCAGAAGACTCTGCTTGTTCATAACCTTGGTAACTGGGAACGTGGTAACCAAATCAGCACCCAGAGGCAAAGTAGCTCATCTCTCTTTGTCCAAAATACTTCTAGTGTTGTAAGCAGGATGCAACCTTTGAGCTTTCTCCCAGTTTTCCTGGAGAGTGCTGGGACACATTAGTAGCTGGCTTGTACCCTCCTGAAATGGTTACCTACCACTGTCAGCCAAGTGAGCCCATTCTCTGGGAGGCCACAAGTACGTGGCATTCCAGTGGCCCCCTCATCAGATGCCCAACATGAGCTGTGTTGTGAACAGCCTGTGCTGTTCCTGTTAGTCAAAGCTGATCTGATTTCCCTTGTCAGCTGAGGGCATCAGTCATCTCTTGTGTTTCATGATGAACCTTTGAAAGTCAGTTTAAAATTTCAAACAGATTATTTAAATCTTTGAATCAAAGCAGCATTTTATTCTAATTACGTCACTCCCACTTTCATTCATATTTCTTTTTAAATGCTCTGAAGTTTCTGTGTTTTTGCTCTTTTTAATTTTCTTTTGTTTTGTGTTAAATGTTCATCAGAATGGCATGATGATTTCTTCACTGGGAGCTTTCTTAAACGTTGAGCTTCTCTAATGCCTCTCGATCTACCCATCTGCCCATAGGTATATGCATGGGTATATAGAAAATATGAGAAATTTGGGGTATATGCAAAAAGAAATGGTGCTGATTTAGAAGATAAAATCATAGAATAGCTTTTGTTGGGAGAGACCTCTGGAGATCATCTGTGTTTGTGGAGCAAACTCACTGCTCAAAGCAAGACCAGTGTCTGGGGCTTGCAAGGTGCCTTTGGGAGATCTGGACCTGTGAAAGTTTAGATGTCATACAAGAGACCAAACATACAAAAGGACATAGTTAAAAAGCAGAAGAAAGCAAGCTATTAAAAACCCCTCCAAACCTTATCTTTTCTGCCTGTTGGAAGCAGTAGTGATTAATTGAAAGGGTAGATCTAACAGGATGGGAATTATCTTAAGGAACAGCTCACAATTAATGGATAAAAGGCCAAAGTTTAGCCTGCCAACTCCATCTCTTGGCAGTGGTTTTTGTTTGGCTATTACAGTGTGTCAGGGATGTCTCTCTCACAGCACTTCTTATCTGTGGGCTCAGGGAACAGCTTAGTGATGTTGGCTGAAATTCAGAGCAGTTAACTTTACCCGTGGAGTTTGTGTCTTTGGGTCTTGGAGAACTAGGTCTATGTGAGGGATGATGAGCTCCTGGTACAGCAATAAGAAAGCTGTCTGGTGGGTACAGCTTGGAGTGGGGATGTAGGAGATGCAGGGGTTGATTTCCACTCAGTTTCTCAGTCCCAAGAACTGAGTCCTGAACTTGGCTGGATCCTCTTCTTCTGATAATTTGAAGATGTCTTCTTTCTGAGGCAACCCCTAAAGTTACCTTCAGGAGTGTTATTCCCACCCAGTGATCTGTGGGCAGAAGTATGTAGACAAGGGACAGGAGTAGGAAGGGAACAGGATGGAAAGCAGTGCTGAAGTGTTGGCAGGGATTCCCCTTAACTAGTAGTTTCTCTGTTCTGGCAAAAAGTAGGAAAGAATATTCTGTGCTTTTCCTATATCAGGCAGTGATCCCCCCCAAGCCCCAGCAGAGCTCTGCAGCAGTCCTGGCAGCAGAACTGGGGCAGATGCAGGAGGTTGGAGAGTAGTCCAGCCCTGGGGCTGGTGAGGCCTTGTCTTTCCTCCTCTCTCTCCAAAATCTCAGGTCCAGCACATAAACATTCCTGGCCCAAGGCTTCTCCAGTAGCAATATTCTCACTAGTGGCAAAGGGCACAGGTCGGGCCCCTAATTGCAGCAATAGCTCCTTAATGAGCAGGAACTGCAGCAATCTCATCAGCTGTCACTACAGACACGAACAAAGTTCAGCTTGCTCACTGCTCCAGTTGTTCTCATTATTTCTGTGTGTGTTGCATTCTCTAATCATCATCAAACTCCCCAGAACATGTGTTTAAGGTGAAAAATCGACCACCAGCAAAGAACTAAGACCAAGAACTTTTTGTTTTCTCAGTGAGGCTGTGCAAGAGCACAAAGCCCAGCAGCCACTGGGCAGAAGCTGTTTTGGCTGAGCTATCCCTCAGCATTAAAGCGCTGAGTTTTGTGTCTGCCAGCCAAGAGCTGTTTACATGGCGACAAATCCTAATTGTTCCTGCTAAAGCCAAAGTGCACCAACACATTTTCATAAATACTTCCAACACATTTTCATAAATATTTCCAACACATTGTACAGAGTTTGTCTGGTGGGCCAAGCAGTTACCAGCCTGGATGACGACCCAGAGTCCCAGACTGCATCGCTGGTGAATACACAGAAACCTGCTGTTCGGCTCCCTCGATGTGCTCCTGTTAATGGCATTTCATTTAGCTGGGACTGAGTCTTTCAGGCTGTAAATGGGATCCTCCTTTTGGGTCTTGTTTCCATGTCACTGTATTGTTCTAATCTGCATTTGTGCTCATTCAGAGTTTGATTGCTCCTTTTCTTAGAGCAGCTTTCATTGAAATGCTGATAGACTATCCCTTTCTTAGGCTAGAACAGGATGTTTTCAAGGTAAAAAGCTCCAAACAACCACACTGCAAATTAAACAATAATTATTCTTTGCTATTTAAGGCTTTTACTCTCCCTATCCAATTCCTAGGCTGTAATCTTATGGGACATGTAGTGCCCTAACATTTGTATCTCTTAAGGTGAGGTTTATAGGTGGCAGGAAAAGAGAGATTCCCGAGGCAGTGAGTGTCAAGTTGTGCATGCATATAGCTCTTAACCCTCCGTGTGCCCTTCACAGATGGGATTGCTGGCAGTCAGACACTTGAGCCTCACTGCAGATAACTGGATGAGGGGAGTATGGGAGAGATGAGCTCATTTTATCCTACAGGGTCTTCTGAGGGCTGGACCTCCTCAGAAGTGAGTCAGTAGCTGTTTGTGACCCTTTGTGTTCTGTCTTCTGGTTACTGAGGTTGGTTTGTTCCTTCCTTACACAAGTGAGCTGAAGTGGACTGCAAAAGGAATATCATCCCTAAATTTCCCCCAAGGACCCTGATGTCTCTTGGTGTTGCAGCCCTTTCTCTGTCATTCTGGCCATGGGAACTCTCAGCACTGGCGACACCAAGCAAGTGACAGTGGAATTTCACCCTCTGCAGGCCGGTGATCATTTTGCATCCCTGGTAGTGCACTACGGCACAGGTGAGTGCTGGGCACTGCACAGTGCACTCTCTGCATCCTTCAAAGCAGAGCCCTTTCTAAGCAGGATAATGTTAAACTTGCTTTGCAAACTGCTTGTGGAACAATTTCTTTCAAAGCCTCCGTGTGTTTCAGTGCTTGGAAGTGAGCAGATAAGGATGAGAAACTAGAGAACTTGGGTGTGCTTGACTGGCAGCAGGGGAAACAAAGCCTGTGTGTCTTGGCCATGCTGGTAAGCTATAGTAGAGGCAAGTGGGCTGAAGGGAATTATGAGCTGTATTAGTGACTGCTCAGCTGTTCAGAACAGCACAGGGTTGCCAGCTGAATATAAATGTGTCACAAGGCTGAAGCTCTTTCTTTGGGTAAAACTTATGCTGGGATTAGCTGAATCAGCTTACTTCAGTACACAAGGCTGTGCAAGGGCTTGGTGGTGTGTTAGTGGTCACTGTACACATGCAGGGAGCTCCTTAAATGCCAGCGCTGACTGATGATTGCCTGAACAAGGAACTGTGGCATGGATGTATCAGCAACTGTCAACTCAGCTACCCACAAGGGTAAAGCATCTGAGAAAACCACTGCCTTGCTCTGATACTCATCTGTGCTTTTGCGTAGTCTTTGTAGAAAACAACCACCTTTGCATAGCTCTGTTCTTTTTCCTTAAGAACCCCTTTCCACCAAGGATTGTCATCTGTCTGGCAAGGCTGGCATTACAATCAGTGGCTTCCAGGAACTTCTTTGAAAAATGAAATGAAAATCCTATTGATTTAGTCTTTAGATCAAGCCTTTTCCTTTCTTTCTTTTTTTTTTCTCTGTAAATCCCCCGATGGATGTGGATAGGCAGCAGGGTTTAACTGAGGTTTAGCTCTTGTCCTATTGCATTTTACATTCCTGAGATCACTCAAACAAGTTCCTGAGTGCTTTCCATTTATATTGACTTCAGCCAGAATGGAGGACACTCAATACTTGCCTGAGAAACTCACTACTGTGTTAGGTATTTATCTGAGTCATCCTTGTGTTGTGCAGGATACCAGAGTGGGAAGACCAAAACCATTTGGGGTTGAAATCAGTCTTATATGAGTGTTTGGAGGGGCTCTGCTGCTGCTGTGAGCAGTGTTAAGTTACTATTGAGCTGAATTCATGGCAGCAGAAGCTCCTGATGGCCACTGCTATATAACACTGCTAATCAAGTCTGGAGTTGTCCATCTTCATGCAACTCTCCATTCCTTCAACCTCAGACAGATTGGTAGCAGCTTCTTAGAAGTTCTCAGAGGTGGAGGAACTTTCTGCTTCCCAAGCAACAGGCTCTTTTGAGTCCAGAGCTTCATTGGGGTGCACCAAGTGATATAATTTTTTCAGTTTGTGTTTGGTGCTGGCAGATGGCTAGAAACTTATTTTATTCTATGAGTTTTAAAAGATCTTGTTTACTGTGTTACCTTAAGGTGTAAGCCAGACTGATGCTGCAGTTATTACAAGAGGATGCTCTACCTTTGCCTTGGACTATCAGGCATTTAAAAACTTTGCAAAGAGATTTTTCTTTCTGCTGGTTGCAGGTGGCTGGGGCTCCTTCTGCTTTTCCTTTCCTTGAGAGAATTCCCACTAGTATGGCTGGCTCTTGTTGAACTTTCATGTCCTTGTATGCTCACTTCAGAGTGAGTTGAGGGAGGCAGATATTGTCGGCAAAAAAACCCAAAAAGCTGTAAGGAGAAGTTTGTGCAATTATATGTTGATTTTGCATTGTAACAGTAGCAGTGCTGCCACAGATGCAGAATTGGTACCTAATGCTTTATCCAGCTGATTGGTTATAGGCTTTTATAGTTCCAATTAATTAGATTGATGGGTGAGTCTAATTGGTCTCCAAAGTCCTTGGTTTTGTCAAAACAGCTAATAGGTAACAACGGCTTCTTGCCTCTGTCCACCTTGTCTAGGAGTGCTTGTAATAATGATTTTTATACTGTTTTAGATCAGGTCATTCTGCTGCTTGCAAACAGATTATGGCCTTTGCCCCCTCGCCAGGGCCCTGTGTTTCAAGACAGATGGTCTGTCATTTTGAGGGTAGATGAAGGGGAATAAAGTTTGTGCTTCATTTGCTTTAAGTTTTTTGCGCAGCTTTGTAGCTCCACAACTACATAACACCCTCCTGACAAAACCCCTGCTAAAGCAACCTGCAGAGTTGACTGCACAGACTGAGGAGGGTGTGCCAGGAAGGTTGCTTGGAAGTTAAAACTCTTCTTTGGGCTGTTTTGCTCATCCCTAGGTACAGAAACAGACTTCCTGTGAGCCCACACAGCCCATTTTTAGCACATGAAAGATTTCTGGAAGAATGTGGTTTCCATCTCTTTGCAGGTCATCCTTGACTGCAGCTTGTCTACTCCATCATCCATGGAGATCACTAATATGTTCTTAAATGCCATTGTCTTTGGATGTGTTGCAGGGAAGAACTGCCCATTCATTAGCTTCTTTTTCTTGTGGATCAATCAGCATCTCCTGAGAAGCAACAGAGCAGCGTGAAGGGTGATTGATTTATTAAGTGGTATATTGAGTCTGTCTTTGCCAGACCATTAGAGTGAAGGTTCCTGCAGTTTTTTCCCATGGGCCAAAAGCAATGTTTCAGCCAGGCAGGTACCCCAGTGTATCATTACTGTAGCAGCAATAAAGATTAAAAATGGCCCATGGCACCCTGGCCATGCAGCAGAGCTGCCTTTCATCATCTGACAGTTTCTGTGTCCTTTCCAGGATGTTCTGCAAGGCTCCTTCACCCCAGGCAGAACAAAGCCCCCATGCTGGCTCTCAGATATTCCTATGCCGGGGTCTTTCATCCTGTAGCAAGGCAAACAGATCTTCCTAAGCACAGTGCAGAGGAAATAATGTACTTGGATGCACAATTATGTAGGTATTAAATTAAGTATGATTGAAAATGAGTTGACTTTTAACATGCCAGGGAGCCATCTGAAGAGCCACAACCAGTCCTGTAGACCACTGCTGGCTGGTCATGGCTTTCTGTCTCCCATTTCATCCCCATCTGTTGTCTTGTGATTCCTTGCAATGCCTTTGGGGTAGACCCTCCTCTTGCAATGTGCTGCCTGGGCTTAGTGGGTGCTTTGCTGAGGCCTGGGCCATGCTGGGGACTTCGGATCATTAACAGCAGTAACTGTAGCAATGATGATGAGGATGCTCTGAGGTTTGTTTTAGCCTGGGAATGATTCAGATGTGCTCATAGAAGAGATGAAAGCAAGGCCAAGTCTTCTGACAAAGTGGGCAAATGAAACTGGACTTGCTTTCCACAATAGCCAAAAATTCCAAATTTGACTGTCATGCTTTCCTAAAAGATTTAAAATCCAAATTCAGCAAAGAGGGACTGACAGGGATTGAGGAAGAATATGTCTCAGTGAAGAGAAAATGCAGCAGAGGCTGTTTTATTTCTCTTCAGTCTAATCAATCTGGCTACCAATTTCCCAATATTTAGAGCAGTAATTGATGAAGGAAAGTACTGGTTGTTGAATCCTAGGAAAAGCGTTCTTCATAAACCCTGAAATTTGTTCTGAAATCTTGTTCAAAGGTCTGCTCATCCATTCATTGAGATACACTTTCAGGCTAAACAACATTTTTCTTTCTATTTAAGAACAATTTGTGCTGCTCTGAGCAGTATTCCATCTTGCACCAGGCTGATCATGTAGTATTAGAAGAATTCAGAGAGATGTTTTAGCTCTTCTGTAAATTCCTTCTCGTTCTTTTTACAGGCCCCACAGAGTATGACCCAGTGCTCAATTTCTTACTTCCAGGCAGTGAAAAGTGATTGTGATGTGCAAAGATAGCTGTGTCCATAGTCCTGCAGCTGGATGCTGGGATAAAACACAGTGGTGTTTCTGCTGTGTCAGAGCATTGTTCAGAATTTCTGTGCACAACCCAAAAAGCATCTGCTCTACTGCCATATAAAAAATCTGGCTTTGAATTTTAAGTCCAGGCATTGTTTTGCTCAGGTTATAGAGAGAACTGTGTCCTGTCATCTGTAGGAAATATATCCAAAGGATGTAAGGATGAGAGAATTGACAGCCTGTAATAAGATCGTGTTGTGTAAATAATGATAGGGCAGATCCATCTAGATTCAGTAAATGTGCTTTCATGGCAGCAGAGCATCCCAAACTGCACACCGTGGACATTACCCTGTCAAGTGAAAAGCCTCGTGCTGCATCGCTGGTACAGTACAGAGATTTATTTTTTAAACATATGTATTAAACAACCAAGAGTCTTAAATGAAATGTCACATTTCATTTGGCACCCAAGACATGAAGTCTGCAGCTGCCCTCAGCCAACCCCGACAGCTCCACTCTCTGTGTCAGTTCATCTGCCTGGCAGAGAGATCTGCATCTTCCTCCCGACTCACTGGCATCAGTGCCTGCTCTTCTGTACCAGCAGTTTGTGGGGGTATATATCCAGCACGGGCCAACTACTTCCCTTTGTGGAATGAGGTGCTCTGGCAAAGCCTCCAGCCTTCCATGGAGCCCTCAGCACCTGCAGCCAGGAGCGTCGGGGTGGCTGCAGCCCCAGCTCCTCCCCGGGAGCGCAGCAGTCAGGAATGTTTAGCAAAGCGTGACAGAGAGTCAGAGCATCTGCTTCCTCCCTCCTGGGCTCTGGAGTTGGCGTTTTCCTGTGCTGGAGGCTTTATTCTCATCTTTGTTTAATAGCTTCTGATGGTTTTATCTTCCAAGCATTGGTCCAGTTGCTCCCAGGATTTATAGCTGTGAGCCTCTACAGCCTCCTCTGGCAGTGTGTTTTAAAGGACGGGATATTCCCTGGAAAAGTGTGACTGCTTTTGTGTAATTTCTGATTAATATAATTTTCAGGCCCTCAGGTTCCTGTTTGATGAAAAATCATGACTAATTTTTGCATATTCCCCTTTCCCACACCATTCATGCTTTTGCAAACTTTTCCCATCTATCTCCCATTCAACTTCTTGGTTGAGGAATCCCGTTCAGTCTTCATATAGAAGCTGCTCCATAATTTTAGTCTTTTTTTCTGCCCTTTTTTATTTAATTTCAAATGCTTCAGCTTAGCTTTTGAGATCAGAACAAGCCCAAAGATTTCAAGACTGATATGGCTGTGGGTTTAGAGAGGAAGATGATAGTTTTCATGGTGTTAATTTAGTTGTGGTTTGTCATATTGTAGAGCACTGGGTTGTGTTTCCTCACCTGTATCCCCTTCTGCGAGATCCAGAGGAACTCTCTTTTCTGCCCACATGCTCCCAGGCATCGTTGCCATGAGAGATAGGAGCTCCTGGAATGCCTGCAGGGGCCCCTGGGCAAGCCATGACTGAATGGGGCTTCTCAGAGTCACCTGAATGACTTTGATGCAGAATTCTCTGTGACCTGAGTGGGCCACCTGACCACATCTGACTAATCTCACTGTAAATACTGTCACCCTGGGGATAAATCTCTACAAACACGCCAGGAATGAGGTGCTTAAGGTGGTGTCCAGGACATCCCCACACTGTACACACACGGCAGTTGGGATGTTGTGATAAATGTACTGATCTATGCAACTGCTCATACAGCTAAAAGCTGTGCAGTTTTCTTCTGTTACCTGGTTTGCTCTGTTCCTTGTGCTTCTCTCAGCCAGTGAGCTCAGCAAAGATTCCCCTTTGCTTTGTTCCAGGTGAAGATACCCACACAAGCCTTCATGGATCAGCTGTGAATGTCCTCGTCAGGCTGGACAGGAGTTCCGTGACAGTTGGCAAGACTTACCTCTCACTGTCAAACCACAGCACCGTGATGATCCACAACAGGAGCAGTGTCATAACCCACTTCCAGTGGAAGGCTTTTGCTACTCAGGAAAGGGAGGATTGGCAGAAGGAGAGGTGGGTTTGAAAGATGCATTTCAGTGACATCCACTGCCAAGGGTAAAACTAACATGACCTCAGGGGGGCGTTGGTGCTTTTGAATGGTTTAGGACAATTAAACCATCCCTGGCATCAGGGCATGTGTCCCTGGGCTGCAGGGAAATGGAGCTCAGCTCTTCCCATTCAAGTTCCACCTATACTCCAGCTGAGGATGGTGTTTTGGAGAGGAAGGGTTGATTGTAATGACTGGATTTCCTCAGAGAGCAAATTCATTTGTGGAGCCACAAAGCACTGTGGTCCAGAAATCCCTGGGCTACAGAGTGTCCATGAGGCTGAGTGAGTCAGCACCTGCTACCTGAGACTGCACTGAGCAGAAAGACTTCATGTAGCTCAGGTAGCACAGCTGTTCTGACACTCTCTCCAGTTCCTTCTGGTTCCTTCTGCTCCAGCTTTGATAAGATGGCAGGTTCCTTTCCAGTGCTGTGCAGGGCAGGGGGCTTTGTTAGCCCTGATAGTTGAAGCCATCCTGTTGTAGGATGTTGAATTGCTCTCCACTGTCCCAGTTTCCAGCACAATGAAGTATTTCCTTAGAGGCTGGGGAGTTTGGAGGTGGAGAGTTCTGCAGGGAAGGCAGGGCAGCACAGGTCTTGGATTTGAGCAGCATTTGGGCTTTAGCAACCTGTGTCTTCATGGTGGGGAAAGATGGGGCTGATTCTTCAAAGGGTGTCTTTGGGGAAGATGTGAAATTCCTCTTTCAGGCAGTAAAGAAGCACTTACAGCCCAGGGGGATGGATTGAAAATGACACTGAAAAGCTTGGGTGATTCAGGGAGTCCTTGTGTGACTTTTCAGACTTGGATGGATGTGGGTATACGGGAGTTAGTTTGAACCCAGAGCTGATCAGGAAACTGCCTCAAACTGCAGCACTTTTTAAGGGCTTCTGAGCAAATAAAGTTCAACGTAATTAGGTCAGAAATGCCTTGCAGGCCAAAACTAGTTTTCCACTGTTCTCTATTTAATTACACAGTGTCTGACTTCCATGCAAGCTCAGTGTGTTAAAAGAAAATCTCATGACCTTCCCTGGACCATTCCTTTCCCATTGCTTCCCACCTGCCTGTCTTAGCCTGGACCCTGAGTGATCCTCTTTCCCCTCAGAAGCAACCAGGTTTCCCCACAGTTAACTTCAACCTGATCTTTTCCCAGTTACATTTCCTTTCATGCCAGTTTGTGTCTTAGACTTTGACCAGTCCTTCCTGACTTGCAATCTTGGGGATGGTTATGGCTCCAAGATCAGTGTCCTGCTGTCAGAGCAGCTTTTGGGATCTCAGAGCAGAGAGGACTTTGTCATGAGAGGAGGTAGAGCAGGACCCTGCCCTGGGATGGAACCCAAAAAGCCCTGGATGATGAGAAGGTCTATCCAGGAGTTTTCTCTGTTTTCTTCTCAGAGGACTTTCTGGGATGTCAAGGTGGAATGATGGTCTGTTGATGGAGGTTGAGTTGAGTTGCCAATCTCAGTGGCTGGAAGCCCTCCTTGTGTCCAGCACTGTAGGGCAGCCATGGAGAAAGATTTCCCATTGCACTCCACAGGGAACCAGCCAAAGTGAGTATTTTTGGTGCTGGAGACAGTGTTTGCCTGAGGCTCTGTCTGTGTGCAGCTGGTAATGTCCACGACTGTATTTTCTTTCCAATTGTGTTTGAACTTGGCTGGTTGATGATCTCTGTCCTGCTCATACTGCACTGCCTCGATCTGCTCCATATGGAGCTCCCACTTGTCCCCCCAGTTGCCACCTGCTGGTTCTTCCTGGCCAGGGGACTGGACCATGAAGGAGGGACAGGGACCTGCTAGCTGGTAAACAGTTGCTCCATAGCAGTGCTTCCTTCTGATCTCTTGGACTCATCTCTTGTGATCTTTAAACACTACAATGATTTCTGCAGCTACCAAGTAAGGGAATGCTCTGGGATGCTCTGGTGGAAGGCAGTGTAGGGAATAGGACAGCTGGAGTTTGCTTATCCCTGCAGGTCCAAAAGGGAAGAAGAAAAATATTACCCTGGTAACCTGCAGCTGAAACCCAGCTTCTTCTTCCCTTCCCAGAGAAGCCCCACAGTAGGTGCTCCTTGATTTTTACCTACCTCCCCTGAGCAGCTATGTGGTAGGAAAAGCCAATTAAGGTGGCTAGTGTGGCAGAGGCTTTGAGCCAGGAAACTCTCTTGAGGGTTGCTGGCTTTCAAAATATCTCCTGAGGTTGTAAGTGTGGCATAAAACTACCTGCTGTGCCAACAAATAACAAGTGATCCTCTGATCCAGCTGGAACTCCATCGCTTAGGGTCAGCCCCTTGCTGAGGAGTTGCTGCTGCTCATCCCCAGGTGCTTTCCTGCTCCTGCTCCCGCAAATATGTGGCTCATTAAATGATCTGCCGGGTGTCTCTTTCCCTGTGGCTGCAGGCTGTGCCGCCAGCTGTGTCGGCAGGAAAAGAACCAGGCAGATAATCTTCTGAAGTGGTGCAGAGTGGACACCACTCCCCAAGAACGCCTTTCTCTTTTCTCCCACAACTTCCAGAGTGACAGGGCAAAGGTGCAAGTAGATTCGATGTTGTTCTCTGATGGCATTTTCATCATTGAGCCAGTGGTAAGTGATAAGTGAGAACCTCCTTTCCTCTTCATTCTCTTCCTCCTCCTCCCTAAATGAGGTCACTCGGCAGGTCTCTGCCTCAGCTGGCTTGATTGCCAAGAGAGAAGACACTGGGTTTCTGGTGAGGCTGGGAGAGCTTGTTGCACAAAGCATCTCTACCCTGTGGGCTCCTGGCAGGCAACAGGAACCGGCCTAAAGCTGAGCTCTGCTGCAAGGGCTCGACATCAAGAGCACTCAGTGTGTGTCCTTGCAGTGTCCAGAGGGATCGGGTATTGTAGGTAAGTGAGCATCTTACACATGGAGTTTGGGGAGTAACAGAGGTGTTGGAGCACTGTCATTTCACATATTGACCTGAAGCATGCAACAGTGCTCTGTGGAAAGGAGGCCAAATTCAGCCTAAGGTTAATTGTGTAAATGCCAATCTCTTTCTGTAACCTGGATTTACACCTTCCAGTGTCATCTGTGAGCCTGGACATAAGGCTGGCAGGTTTAAATGGACTTTCTGGGTTCTGTTGCACACAGGGACAGAAAATCTTTTGCTTTTCTGTTTATGCAAGCCAGCCCCCATGTCCTTTCAACCAGAGCTCTGATTCTAAATATTTTCATGGTGTGAGATAAAGAATGCCTGCGATCTGGGCAGTGCAAAATCTCTTCTCATCTTCCAGCAAAGCCTAGAATAATCCCAACCTCTGCTTTCTTTTAAAATAGGTAAACTAACTTTTTTTTCCCAAGGAAGGGGAACCATGTTCTCTTCTTCCTTACTCCTGTAGCCCATCTAAGGCCAAGAGCCCCCAGTGTCAGAACAGTGGCAGTTTCACACCACTGTAGCTGACAGCAGCATGATGTGACCAAGACCTTGAGTCAGAGCAGTAGGAATATTGCAGAGAGTGGGAGCTGACCCAGCTGAACATTAAGAACATCCTGCAGTGTGTCAAGCTAGTTTTGGAGTGTTTCCCCAGGCTCTTGTTTCATTACAGCGGGGCTGTGTCTCCACAGCTAACTTAACTTGCTCCTGAAGTGCACTGAGGTGAGCTCCATAGGTCTGGCCGCCCACAGTACAGAGTCCTGGTACTCCATGCAATGAGGAACAGACATAAAGTGTGGCCTGGCCTCAAGTTCTGAGTGGAAACTGTCCTAAATGGCTGTTTTAATGTTACACAGTTTGCTCTAGGATTGAATATAAGTGGGTTACTACAGCGATCTCTCCCTTTCTGTTTTGTCCAGCATTATCAATCTTTTGATTTCATTTGATGCCATTATTTATGGAAGAGTTGGTTTCACATTTGGAATTTTGCTTCTGTTTGTCTCCCCCCTGCTCCAGCACATGAGTACCTTTACACCAAATGATAGTATTTTCCCCTCTTTATCAAATATAAAATCTAAAAATCCACTGCCCCTGACTTCTACAACCTTCTGTGCGGTGACAGCTCTGTAACTTTTAGCTTGGTCAGACACCCTCCTTGCACTGCCATGTAAATCTTCTGGAGAGGCCCCCAAAGTTGGGACCCCTCTGCCTCTGACCTGATGGCCAACAGTGGCTGCTCTCTTCTTCCCACCCATCACCCAGGATGGCTGGGAGCATATAGAAATAATCAAAGCCTTGTGACAAGTGACTGGAGGACATGGTTGCTTCCAGAAGTTAGGAAGCTGGTGCAGGGATAGTAGTCTTGGAAAGGCTTTCTGGGCAGGTGGCTTAGTAGGGTTTGTGCAGGAGCTTTGCTGTAGAAGTGGACCAATAGCTACCAGTATTTCACTTGTTGCTGTCTTTAGAAGCTACAGCAGGTCACTGTAGTCTCTGCAGGGTTAACTCACTGGTGTGAGTTAATGAAAAGAGGAGACAGGGATTTTTGGAATCACCATGTGACCATGAACATTTTGAGCATCCATCCAAGCCTCTGGGAAACAAACTGTTATGCAACTCTGAGTTGCCGAGCACATCTCAAATTGTGTTTTATTTCTGCAAATACACATGATGGGTCAGCAGAAGCAGCTGTGATAGAAGCCCAGGTGGCTACCAAAGGAGAAAGTCCTTACTTTTTGCTGCATCCTCTCTACCACAGCTTAGCTGTAAGTCACACTGAGGCACGTGGGAGCTGACTCTTTGGAAATAGAAACCAGAGGAAAGGGAGGACAAGGATTTGTTACCATTGCACTGACCTTGACGAGTCATCACTGTCCTGTCATTGCCTAGTCATGACTCCCCAGTGTCATGTGTTAACAATGAGATGATGGAGGTGGTCTTCAGGATGGCTGGGTTATGGATCTGCTGCTGTTGTTTGATCCCAGGGTTGCACCAGGAGGTAAAGGCGTTGTTTGTTCTTGCAGATCTCCACCTCAGCTGGGGAAACTGGTCCCCATCCAAAGCAGAGGTCACTGCCGAGCATTTCAATGTTAGGCAGAAGGTGCCATGTCCAGTGGGAGCTCTGGTCCATCCCACAGTGGTGGGTTCAGTTATTTATGGAAAGAGGCAGATGTTATCTTTGGCACTGCCTTTCTCCTGAGTGCCCTGAACTAACAAGCTGCACTTTGGGTGTCATTTCAGTGTTTCTGTTGCCAGCTCTGTCTTTTTCTGTCTGCTCTGAGCAGTGATTTCCTTTCCATGGATTGCCTTCCCCCTCTGCCAAACTAAAGAGGCAATTTGGCCAAACACTGGTGGCATCCAGCTTTTCAAGACCAGCTTTTTCTTGTCCAGCCTGGGGGAGATCCAGCAGATTCCATCATTTAAGGGCCGAGGGAGGGGAAACAGTATCCATGTGTATTTATGGTTGCACAGAGGTCTCTCCTGTAGCTTTGAGTCAGTGAGCTGATCCTCCTGTATCGTGTTGCTGGATGATGTAGCAACGCCAGGGTACAACAGCTGGAGATTTTGTGCTGTCTCATCATACATCCACTGTCTGTATTTCATGCCATCTTCCTGTGGCAGGCTGGCAGGGGCTGACCTTATGCTAGAAGTGATGCACTGTCATGTTCACAGCTTTTATTTCTGTCCTGGTTAGCACCTGGGGTAGTTTTATCTGACTCAGAGGCCATTCTACCGAGGTGTTAGCTCAGGCAGACCACTGGCTCCTGAGGTGTCCTGAGGTTTGTACACATGTACTAACCACCAGGAGTGGATAATGTGGCATATCCTTTGGACAAACAGTTCTTTTTTCCCTGTGGGGTAGCAGGCATGTGAGGAACCTCTTCCAACAGCCTATATTAATTTCCCTGGAGAAATATCTCACAATATTTTCTAGTTTTATAGTCTGACATACCACAGCAGTGAAGGGAGAAATGGCAAAAATTGCCCAGAATAGTTACACCTTTAAAGAGTTTGTTTCAGCCATGGAATAGTAGACTAAAGTGTAACTGAGGATTTCTTCTTGCCCTCCACCTTTGAAGTCAAGCACCCTGGCTTACAGTTTCCCTGACAGTACAGGGGAGCTCTCTGTGGATGTACTGCCAAAAGTTTCCATCCAAATACACTGAATCCTGCAGGAGGGTGATTTCATCCCAGGGGCTCAAGAGACTTGAGTCTTTTAACTGCTTTTCTTGGGAGCAAGGATATGAGTGCAGGGCTCCAGTATTCACCACTGCAGCCAGGATTGTTGCTGTGAGTCACATTAGGGGCTCAGGCATGCAGGGTGTTGGCCTGCCTGGCTTCCAGAGCTTACTGGGGGAACAGGTAAGTTTGCCATCAAAGTTCTTTCATGCACAGCTCAGTTGACAGTGACCAGAGCAGGACAGGTGACGTGGGCACAGCTCAAAGACAGAGCTTTCACAAGCATCAAGTGTGGGTTGTTTCTGATCTCCCACTCTTGACCCTGCCTTCTGGCCCTTCACCGCCTTCCCAGGTCTCCTGCCTGGTCAAGTCCCTCCCTGTCCCTGACTCTGTGATATATTGCTGTTTCTGTGCTCCAAAACAGTGGGGCAAGATCACTGTGTTGGTTATATTTCTGTCACAGATGTGCTGGCCTTGCCGTTCATCAAATCCCGAAGTCAGCTAAACTCGCTCAGCTAGAACAGAGCACTGTTGTTAGCAGATGCATATTCATCAGGCCAACGGTTCTTTTTAATTTTCTTCCTTTCCTGCTTAGCTTCGTTTTTGCTTATGAATTGTATTGCACTTGCTTCCATTAACAGGAGATGCATTGCCTCTGTCAGCCTCTGAGTAATAACCAAACTGCCCCAAAGTGTCCACAGGGCCAACAGATCTGAAGGCAGCACATAAAATAGACCAGTGAGTACCATCAGCTTGCAATCCAGCAGGAGCAAGCTGCTGAACAGCACTTGGTGACCTGAAAGACTGAAAGTGCTGTGTTAGGCTCCAAGAAGTTTGTTTTCTGGCCTCGGTGGAAGGAAGGATACTTTCTGAATTTCCCAGGAGTGATTTGACTCTGAGACCTTGTTCTTGTTTGTTTGAACTCTGCTTCAGAGCGGCCAGTGTTGTGCCAAAATCTGAAAAAGTGTGGTGTAAAATCTGAAAAAGCAGAGTCAGATTTTATGCCAAGATTCCCAAGTCTTGCAAGAAATAGCATAGTCCCAGAAAACTGGGACTTTATGGAAGGCACTGTCTGACAGCCAGCACAAACTCTAAGCTGCCTGTCCCTGGTAATCACAGCCCTCATAATCCTGATGACAGAACTACAGTGAAGTAATCGCATCAATTTGCACTCTCAGCATCTCTGCTCCTGTCCTGTGTCATTCAAGTACCTTCTCCCTGGTCTTCTGTCTGGCACGTGAATCTCTACAGAGCAAATGGAGCCTGTCCCTTGGAGTGGTGTGGGTGGCCATTCTGAATTTCCAGCTCATTTCACTCTCACTTGTTGCTGAGCTCCCTTCCCTTTCACTGCAGCTGTGTGTTTTGGTTTTAAGGCTCAGGATGTGCTCTTCTCCCCTGCTTTATGACCCTCCTCAAGATGAAAACCTCGAGCATCATCACTGCTCTTGACATTTCATTAATGGCCTTCCCCAGCACATCAGCAGGGATTGTTTGTGTAGCTGATGGTGCTCCTAAGCCTGGCAAAGCACTGTTTGCTGTGCAGGAACCAAAGGAGGTCTGGCTGCAGCTCTCTGGGCAGAGGCTACAGCAGCTGGAGGAGCAAACAGTGCCACTGGGCAGCTCAGCCCATGCAGCACCTTTAAGGAGAAGTGCAGAACACCAGGGAGCTGAGGTGTGTGTTCACTTCCAGCTGTCAGGCTTGGAGCAAAGGCAAGCAGCTGCCTGGTGCATCCCTTCTCCCCTGAGGAGGCTCTGCCCAGGGTGAGAGAACTGAATTCAGGCTGTGAACACACAGTGGGCAGCTGGGTGATGAGCACTAGTGAGTTATTACATTCTAATTAGCCAAGCCAGGGAAATTGATCATTCAAGTGTTTCTTCTTAGTGCTTCACTTGGGCAAACTCCAGGTGTCATAGCAGAGCTGATGTTGTTGGGAGCACCCCAGATGCTTTTATTACTGTAAATCCAAGATTACTCTCTGGATGCTGGTGAGTCCAGGCAGCATCCCAATGGGACCCGAGGGGTCTGATGTCTCACATGCTGTCTGTGGGTTTCCAGCTGACGTTTCTCAAGTGTGTTGTCATATAGTAAACCTTCATCTTCTTCCAGTTGCTTGCTGGGTAGAAATATCTGAGCTGGCAAGTATGTTTGCCCTAGGTTTTGAGTAGAATCTGAGTGAATGAATTCTTTCAGACAGTCCTTATCTTCTTATTGGTTTGTCAGCATTTGAAACAGGTTTTTTTTCTCCCTGTTCTTTCCTCTGTTCTGTTGACTCCAAGCAGGCTGTGCATTAGGAAATTGTTTGCAGCTGCAGTCCAATAACTTAACATGTCACAGCTCTTTGATTTCTGGGAGGGGGTTTTCCTTTGAGCTCTACATGCCAAGTCGATGGGCAGTATTACAGTTATTTAATATTTATGCTGCAAGAGACCTGAAGGCTGCAGTCAGTTCAAGGCTCTTCTGGACAGATGAGTGAGGATACCCAGCCACAAGCAGTCAAAGCCTTACTTTGTTGATAGAAAAAGTAACTGTAATCTTTTTGTCTCCTTCTGTAAGCTAAATTTTTCATTCCTTGTGGAGTGTTATTACACTTGTCAGAGGTGCATATATTTATGTCAACAAATGCATTAAGAAACAGTTGTAATGGTGGGGTTTGAGAGCCTGTAAGCGGTGCCTTTCTTTAAACCAGTTACAAGTGAGATCCTCCTAAACTGCATGACAAGGCTCCCTGGGACCGAGTGTCAGTGCCAGGGCTCTTTGGGAGAGAAGAAGAGAGAGAAGACCCTAAGGAAGCAGCAGACATTTGCAGGCACACTGGTAGCCTGGCCCAGGCTTAAATCTCTGGGCCAAGAGCATGACAAAAAGAACTTGCTGGTTGAGTTTGGTATGGAGCTGTAAGCAAATACCATATTTTCTTGTGGGAGCCTGTGTTCAGGGAAATGTGAATGTTTGCACCTTGCAGAGAGGGATGGGATACACCTGACTCCCCACTCCTGTCTCAGATCACGTGTCAGGTGGACGAGCCTCTGTGCTGTCTGACTGTTCCCAGCACTGGGCAGGAGCTATCCGCAGAAACAGTCTGTTCTCCACTGATCCCCAGGCAGGAGGGCTTGTTCTGCCAGGTGCTGAGTGCCCCAGATCACCAGAGTACACTGAACACTCACAGGGATTTACAGGGGAAGGGTATAAGTGACAGCACCTTCATCATTAAGGATGGAAAATTTTCGATTTGTTAAATCTCTTCTGGTTGGAGTCAGTGGTCACAAAACCACAACGATATGAGGGAATGTTTTGAGGGGAGGTGTCCCTTTTCCTTAGACAGGCTAGTACCTCTGAAAAAGTCCTTTTGGATTTGCTGGAGTGTGAGCCAGTTTGGTTGCTTTGTTATAGCCCTAATTTAACAAAATGCCTCTACCAGGTGCCAGTAAAGGTAAGGGACTTAAGAGAATTTTCTTGTATCTGCTTCCAGACTCTCTTATCAGTGTTACTGATAAGTGTTGGTCACTCCTTGGTCATCATTGATGCTCCAAATACAGGCTTACAGGGCTATGGTTGAAAACAAGAAATGTGATGTTTGAAGATAAATGTTTTGCTGTCTCCTTCTGTTTTAGGAGGGAGAGAGCTGAACAAATTCCTCAGAAGAAATCAATGTGATATTTAAACCCCAAGAAGCCCAAGTTTGTAAACAAGCTGTCCACTGTGACATCTTGGGTACAGCTCCTCTCTCCTGCCTCTCTCACCCACGGTGAAGATGGGGTGCAAATGCTCTTCCAGCCCACTGAGCTCCCAGGTAATTGCTGGGAAGGATCCATGGTCAGCAGGGCAGTGCTGGTACATGCCCACTGTCTCTGCAGCTTCCAGGGAGTCTCCTGTGCAAGGCCAGGGCTCAGGATACCTGGCCATGGATCACTGATCCAGAACAACCCAAGCAGTGCAGGGATAAGCTTTCATGACATGGCTTTGCCAGCATTTCCTCATAGGCCAAAGAGCTACAGAACAGATTTAGTGAACGAGTACTAAGCCCCTCTAGACCACTGACCCCCAGGACTGGTTCTCATTATGTGGATCCATCAGCAGGTAGTAGGAGCTGAGTTAGAAATGTGCTCCTTGACCCTGCACCACCTCCCTCTGCCCAGACAACACCAGACCAGAGGTGGCTGAGCCCTGCTGAGCCCAGGGTGTCTGTGGAAGGACCACTGCTGGCCAGCACCTGCTTCTCTCCCTGTGTGGGAATTGTTACCTTGCAGCTCTCAGTCCATGGTGCCTCCAGGTGGTGTTGCACTGGGCTCTCTGCACTCAGCAGGATGAGCACCCTCCCTGGAAATCAGAGTCCAAGCAGTCTGCTGGACAAGCTTTAGGCTCATCCTGTCTTCCAGAAGTGGTGTCAAGTCCTTTTCTGGGAACAGTTATCATTGACCCACCTGAGTGACCCCACTGCAGAGGTGGTGGCTTTGCTGTGCTCGCCCAGGGCAGGGAACACTCCCAGAGTATGGCATGGTTTGGGTTACCTATTCCTTCCTCTCTGTCTCTGCATGGTGCTGCTTAATGTGTTTTTCAGGAGTGGGAGATTTCCATCCGTGGCACATTCGGGTTTGGCCCATCTAAGAGGAAGCAGTGTGAGGCCTGTGGTCCTCCAGCAGTCAGGCTTCCATTCCAGAAGTTGCTACAATCCCTAATCCCACAGCTCTGTTGCTTTCCTTCCTGCCCCAAGTGACGGATACAAATGTCATGAAACAGCTTTTTATTTAGACAGTAATTGTTCAGGGTTTACTCTGCAAATGCCATCTCCAGTAATTACTCAGGGCTTGTGCTAACAAACTGTCTTCCTGCCCACCAGCTGTGGTTGTTAGAGCTGTGGAAGGAAAGGATGGATTTAAAAAGTTGCTCCCAAGGGATTCCTCACTCAGGGCTGTTCTCCTGGCTCTGGGATTTTGGCTCTGGTGATGGGGGTGTCCAGCACTTTGCTGCAGGGATCTCCAGAGGCTGTGCCAGGAGAGTTTTTCCATGACAGAGAAATATGAAAATTACTTGCATGCAAGCCTTGAGCTGGTCTGCGAGTTAGAGGAACCAGAGCTGGGCAAATGATGTGTATTGAGAAAGAAGGGCCTGCTCCTGATGGACCCGAGGGAGAGCTTAACTCTTCTAGTGGCCCCTTGGAAGAGGACCTGAGGGAGATTCTTTTAAATTATGCATCTCCCCCTCATTCCTTAAAGACCAGAGCTGAACCACTGAATTGTCAGGGTGGGAATTGTCCCAGAGTCACGGTCGGTCCCTGGGTGCAAATGAATTGAAGGAAGAAAACAGCCATCTTTAAATGGGAAGTCATGTAATTTTGCTTCTTGATCTCTGCAAGAAGTGTGTCTGCCTTCATCAGACATTTGTCTGTCAGTCCCAAGTCCCTTGGGATGAGGATTTGCAGACAGTGTATGCCCCTTGCTGGGGATATCTGGAAGGTCTTTCCCAGTGCAGCACTGTGAATTGTGCAGCTGGATCTCCTGCCCCACTGGAAAAGGGCTTTGTGAGCCTCCACTTGCACTGTAGGTGCCTCCATAAATCCTTTGGCAGATGCTTCTGGATCAGGTGATTTACAGAACTGATCAGCTCTGGGCAACTGGCAAAGCCAGCAGGGAAAAAGTGGTTGTAAATTTGCTCTAGGCAAATATTGAAGCTCAAAATGAACTTTCTTAGTTACTCAAAAATCCCAAATGATGATCACTCCTTTACCTTGTGATGTCCTGCATCTTGTGAAACTGTGGATCTCTGTTGATGTGGTCAGATGAGAATTGTGTTCAAAGCCAGTCACAAAACATGGGGACATTCTGTGAACAACACACTGAGTGCCAGAAAGCAGCAGAAGTTGAAGACTTTGGCAACAAAGTCCTGTGCCATTGGGCCACCTACACCCCAATTTCTTTGCAAGCCAGGTAGCAACACTCTTTGTGCCTCCAGCTCCCTTAAGTGCATGGAAAGGAAATCAGGGATTGTGTTTTAAACAGGGCATCACTTTTTCAGGGTGAAAACTAGTGGCTAAATTGGAAACCAACCCAAGAGGGGAGTTAGAAATTGGAGGCCAGGCCCAAGGCATATCTCCTGAGGGAAGAGAAGAGTCCCGTATCATCTGCTGGAGCATCAAGACCTGGTCCCATGCAGCTCAGAGGCAGGGACTAGCATGATGGCAGCTTGGAAAACACAGGAATATTGGGAATTATTGTACTGAAACAAAAATCTCTCCCCAGACCATGAAACTGGGCTGTCCCTGTGCCTCACAGCAGAAGGCCTCCAGCCCCAGCTCCACTTCAGCTCTGAGGAACAGGACATTGGGAAGGTTTCTGTTGGAGCAGCCCACAGAAATGAGGTAAGCAGCAGTGGATCCTGACGGCTCCTGGGGCAGCAGTGAGCCCTGTGTACCTGTGGAATTTCTGACAATTCAGGCCACTGTGATACTAGTCAAATGTGGAGGATTTCACATAATGTGGATCCTTTTGATGGGGTCTGAAAGGTGTGTCTGTTGTTTAGGAAATCCTCCTCCCTGCTTTTTGGCCACCACCCTTGAAGATCAGCTGGGAGGCTTTCCTGCAAAACAGCTCCTTGGCACATGAAAGCAACACTGAGTCAAAAAGTGGAGTGTACAGAGGCTTTTGTTCCTGCCCCAGACTCAAGGCACCTTTGTGCTTGGGCTGTTCAAAAGCAGCAACAAACAAACTGGCTGCGTTTGAGCTTGAGTCCATTGCAAACTGTTTTCAGTCAAGTGCCTCCTGCCTGTTCCTGGGAGTCAGGGAAGTTGTCCAGCCTCCTGGCTCAGCACAAGGGCTTGGGAGTGCTTTCTTTTGCTCACCACACTTCAGCCTTGGTGCATCTCTGGCTCTAAAAAGAGCAAAGCATTTCTAGAAAGGAAGCAAAGTTATTTTTCTACCTATTTACATCTACCTCAATGGTGTCAAGTCTAAAAAAAAAATAGAGAGAGCAGCTGAAAGGGGTAGAAAATGAGGCACTACATCATGCCAGACACTTTCAAAAGCTTGGCTGTGGCAGGGAAGGACACACTGAGTTGTCTTCTTACCAAAAATTTGTGTTGTCTATGCATTTTTGATGCTGATACCTTATTGTTTCTCTCTGTCAATTTATTATTTTTATTACATGGGAAAAGGTAAATAAGTAGACGATAGTGCTGTGCTGAGCAGTTAGACTGCAAGTAAACCTCAGCTCAGCATAGGATCCCAAGTGCAATTTGTACTGAAGGTGTAAAACACATGAGAGGAGAGAGTAGTTTTCAAGTTTCATGGCAGAGGTTGAATATAGTAGTATTTTCAACAGCAGCTGCAAGGTTAGGAAATGAGGGACATCCCCTGCGTCTGCCTTAAGTGTCTTAATTGACAGGTTTTGCAAGGTCAATAATTAGGGAAAGGAATTCCAAAACAGATGGGTAAGTCTAGGGCAATGGGAGGGTTTCCTGCTGCAGAAGTCATGACTGTGACAGCTTTGCTGTGGCGGGGTTTGTTGGTCCTGACTGCAGGGTGGTGCTCCTGGCATTTCTTTCCAGACACGAGAAGAGCTGAATCTCAACAAGTGCTGTGGGGATGTGTCACTTGTTGGAGGCAGTAATCTCTTGAGTGTTCAGTAGCTTGGCCCCAGATTTGCATTTTCTTCTAAATAATGGTCAATTTGTAAATGATGGTTGTGAATAGTTGTGAGAGAAACACTCTTTGGAATAGGTGGAGTTGCTGTGCACCTCACACTCATCCTTTCTTCACATGTCTGAGTGAGCAAAGAGTAAGAAACTATCAGATTAAATAAAATAACCCAAAGTTATCTACCATAGCAGAGCTGGGGAGAGCTTCTGAAGTTGGTGATAGGACTGCCCTGAGGTGTCTTCTACATGCAATAAACTTGTTGGCTACAGTGGAAGCTGAACATGTCCTGCCCTTGCTGGGGTTGGGCACACCTGGAGCAGCAGCAGCTCAGGGATGATGAACTTGTAACACTGCAATGACCTGTGTTGCTCTTAGGGCCAGGTCTGAATGATGTTGGTGATGCTGAGCAGCTCCTCTGCTCCGTAAGTCCGAGTGGACTGCTCTGTGTCAGTGGGATAACCCCAGAGTTACTCTGGTTACGTGAAGTTATTGCTGCTTTGCATGAAAAGGAGCAACTTGTCCTGTTGTACTTTTTGGCTTCTGCCATGCAGCAGCACAGAGAATCTTCTACTTTTTACAGGTGTTAATTATTTAATTCGAAAACAACTCAGCCTTCTGTAAGAGAGGAGATTCCTCACTTATTTCCATTTTGCTTTCTTGCTGCTGCAGGCAATCCTGTGTAACAAAGGGCCTATTGAGGCTCCCTTTTGCCTCATCCCTCCAACTACAGCCAGGGGCTCCTGCTTCACCTTTCTGCCCCAGCAGAGCATCATTGCACCGGATGGGCTCCAGGTCATCCAGATCTCCTTCCGTGCCGCCATCCTGGGGAGGTTCAAGGAAGAATTCCTGTTCAGTGTGACTGAATCCCCTAAGCCTGTGACCTTCACTACCAGGTGAGGAGGGCTCTGGGAGGTAGGTGGGCACATCTGTAGCTGTCTCTGGGTAATCCTCTCCCACCTACCTCATTTTGTGGTGGAGCAGAGAAAAAGGGTGTTGCCTGAGGTCTTGGTCTTGGCTCTGACCCTGCCATCCCCTTAGTGTGGGGATGCCTGCTTGCCCAGTGAGGGTACCCAGGAGCTGGGGTGACTCCTTCCTCTAGGGGTGTCTCTTCCCCCTTGGCCATGACAGGCAGTGGGATGGCATCAGCTTTGGGCAGTAGCTGCTCTGGGATGTCCCACCTGCACACCTAGCAAGGCTCCCAGGGCTTTGGCAATGGGCCGGCCTGGGTGATTCTGCACCAGAAGTCATGTTTCTAAAATCCCCTGCTAATAATCCATCCCAGATGGGCAGCAACAGCCTCACATAATCTCTCATGCCCATGTGTGGGCTGTGCTCCTGGCTGTGCCGTGAGTGCTCTGGTGCCTCCTTTCCACAGCCAGGAAAGGGATGATGAGGGAAACAGGGAGCTCTGCAGCAGGGACTGTCACAAGGACTCGGTCATTATCCCATGGGCTGGTGCCATTGCAGAAGTTAATCCTCACCCAGCAAAGGGGAGAGGTGGGGAAAAAAAAGGCAGTGATGGAAGAGGCAAAACTCACTTCTCAGGCCCACATCAGGATGAGGGCTTGTCCCAGACACGGAACCATGGGCTACTGGGATAATGTGGTATAGGTAGGAAAGCTGATGCTGGGTGTTCTGGAGCTTTGGAGCTGGCTGTGTCTGGGCTGATGCTGTTGGGAGCCATTGGATCAAGGCAGTAAAGAAATGAAAGCAATCTGCAGTCAATTTTACCAATAAAATAAGGGAAAAGGATAAAAAAGAACAAGAAGGTTATTACTTTGCAAGAGAAGAGTAGCAAGTAGGTCTGACCTCAGTAGAGAAACAATTATGCTGGCTTTGTGTTTGGAGAAAAAGTGCTATTTTTTTTTTTTAATGAACAGGGAACATTCACAATCAAATAATTTATTCTACTCTGTCCCTCCCCCAAACTGGTCACGGGATTTTATTGCATAAGCAGCTTTCTCCTTGAGCAAGGGCAGGTTTCGCTTGTCGAGTTGTGCAGAGCAGAGCCAGTGGCAGTCCTGTGAATAAAATAGAAGGCACAGTTCAGTGTGATCCTTGATTTTTAATGAAAAGGCAGAGTGGGCATTGATTGGCATCAACCATGAAATAAATTTGTGAGTTCTGTGCAGCTTCAAGTGCTGATTTCAGTGATGTTAGTGAGTTCTGGAGTTTGAAGCCTATTTGCTGAATTTAAGACTGGGAGAGGTGATGTGGTGGATTCAGGGCACCCATGTTTTGTTTTTCAAGTCATTGCTTTTGGCTGTGTCAGCTGGTGCACTGGTGACAAGCTGCACCTTTCCTCTAAGATTCATCTGTCCACCATGTAGAACTGTTACTGCTTTTCTCAGTGGATGGCTGGGACTCTCCTGGACTCATGCCTCAAAATCCTGCCTGTAATGATTGTATGGGTCAAGATCTCCTGAGAAAAATCCTCCATAGAAACACCAGTTCCAGCTAAGAAATAGCAAAGCAGGGAACCTGTGCTGGGAATGCTCATTACAGTGAGTCCAATTTGGTGCAACACCTCTGTATCAATCGCCTTACAGAGGGGAAACTGAGGCACAGAGCTATCTCTGGGTGTGTGTTCAGGATCCTTCATCGTGTCAGCAGCAACTCAAGGTCATGTCCTGCCTGCTGTGGTGCCCTGAGCACCCTTTCCATTTCGATGTACCTGCCCTTCACCCAGCCCCCAAAGGAGGTATCTTCTTTGGTGAGTATGGGCTGGGCATGGACCACAGTGTGAGACAGTGAGAGAGGCCTGTGTGTTGCCAAAATGGAGCACTTCAACATAAGAGCATCCAACACTCCTGTTCCTCCACAACAGCCTCTTCAGGCTGTTAACTCCAGGGCTGCTGGTGGCTTAGGCAGCAATTTCCCATCATGAGGTCAAATAAGACCAAAGGACTAGAAAGTCAGTATTTTCTGGTGTCCCTCATAGTCTGTTCTGCTCCAATCTCCCAATCCTTGACAGCAGAATGACTGTGAAAGTCCTTGTCCCAGGAGGGCCCAGGGCACAGGACTGCAAGAGAAGGGAGCTTAAGCCATGTACCAGCCTGTAGTTGCTCTGGGCACACGTAATTTTAGTGTGAGATGTTAATTAGTGTTGTGAGGGCACTTCATCATCCCCAGCCAGGTCAGATGCCCCAGCAGTAGCTGTGCCTCAGGCACCTATGTCCTCAGAGTCATGGGCTGCTTCTTCCCTACCAAAAATGCAGCTCTGCTGCCAGAGCCGGTGGCTGAGCATCCAGAGCATCGCCATTGAAATGCAGATTCCAGTTCTCCATCTCAGGCTCACAAAAGGCTTTTTGCTGAGATGATCTACAGTTTAAATGTGAAATCAATTGTGGATTGATTGAAGGGCCATTATCATTCTGCACCCAGGATGCCTCTGTGTTTTCATGCTGTTCATGGACTTTTTAAGAAAACTCATTACCTTTCCTGAGCTGCTTCCTCCTCTCTCTGTATCACCACTGAGCCACTTAGTTTCCTTTTGAATAAATGAAACAACAAGAAAGGCACTAGGTAGAAATATGGTTCTGTAATAGGAAATTCATCTTGCTTAATCTGATTTTATTCATAAGACCTCCTCAGCCAAAGGCAGCTGTTTTATCTTACTTCCTTTAACTGTGCTGCTGACTGTTGCCTGCATCTGCTGATCTCGGTCTCTCTTGGGATTGTAACATCTGTGTTAGCCCTTTTGGTGCCCTTCCTGTCTCCCTCTGGAGTCACTGCTGGAGCTGGGCAGTGGTCACTGTTCATGGGCACAGAGAAAGCTCTTGGCTGTGCCTGCAGTTGGTTTTTCCTCTCCATTTACATTCAAAGGACACTTGGTAGGGAGGCTCTCAGAGACGTCTCCTCCCCACAGAGCGGGCCAGCCAAGCCAGATGTTGACTTGCAGAGCAGGTTGTGAGCTGGTGTCCTGGCTCTGCAGGACACCTCCACCAGGTGTGGCTGTGTCCCTGGCTTTCTGTTATGGAAAGCAAGTCTCAGAGCTAAAGTGGTGCAAACTCTTGCAGGCAACAATCATGGCCAGTGTGCAGTGTGGAGGTGATAACCCCATTTGTTGGGTAAGGTTCCAGGCTGTGGTTCTCAAAGCAAGCCTCAGGTCTGCCTCCAGTGAAACAGGTTGTGAGTTGTCTACAAGCTCAGGCTGATTGCCCCAAACCAGGAGATGCCTTAAGGCTCCTGTCTAGAGAAACTGCATTAGGATGCTTTGTATCATGTTCTAGTCCCCAATTTCCTCCTCTCTTTCTTTTACTGTAGCTTTTTCTCGGTGACAACTCACTGCTTTTATACCTTGAAAACAGTGGGAGTGTTGATGGAGTTAACAGGGAGTTTTACAGCTTGAATTTTCAGAGTAAACGGTCAGTCTGGGTGCACACTCATGAGAGAGAAGTAACTGGTGCTGGTTTGGGGCAGGTGAGAGAGCTCCTCCTTGTTAGAGAAACTTGTGATGTTCAGAGTGGGCATTTCCAAGGCAGCAGCAATCTGGGAGCAGCATCAAAGGGAACTAAATGACAATTATTCCTCACTGAGCTGCTCAATAAGCTGTAGTTCAGATAAAAAAGAGCTAAACTCTAAGCACAGTTTTATCCTACCAGGACATTCACACGAGTAATCACGAGATAATTGGTTCTTACATGGACACTTGTGTCATTTTCCAAGGCTTTCCTCACACCTTGTCCTGTCGCCTGACTGCCACCTCCCTGAGGCCCATGACCTTCAACCTCCGCGTTCCTGAGGGTGGCTTGGGAGAGCCCAGCATTAACAGCTTTGCTCAGATAACCAGCAAAACTCACCCATCCTGGAGAAAGGGAGCTCGAGGTCTCATGAAGCCAAGGGAATTTACCATGAAGCCCTGCAGAGGGACCATCTGCTCCCAGGAATTCCAGAATGCCCAGGTACAGGAAAAGTCTGGCCTTACACAATTTAGCAGGTGAGGTTGCAGCTTTATTGATGTGTGGCAGGGCTTTTAGCACTGCCAGCTTTGAGCATCATGTGAGTAAGAGATCTGCACTGGTGTGAGGTCTCTGTTAGCTGAGTTACTGGGGATGTTCCTGAAGGAGCACCATTTTGTTTCCAAAATCATAAGCTGAAATCCTGTGCCATATGCTCAAGTCCAGAAGCCATTTGTATGTTCTTGAGTGCAGTTTATTTGATTGAAAGCAGCAGAGGAAGGATGGGGACAGAAAGATGGCTGTTGGAGGGAGAGATGTCATTGTATAAATCACTTTGCTTTCTTCCTGATCTCTTTTCTCCTCTCCTGGGGAGCAGAATGAGTTGTGTTCCCTGCGGGGATCTCCAGTGGGGACAGGAAATACTCTGCAGCCATGAACTGCCCAGCATCTGCAGGACCTCCTTTGCCCTCAGCTTCCTGCTGTAAAGCTGAACTCATTCTGTTCAAGACAACAGATTTTCTCTGCATTTATGTCATTGCAATCAGACAAAAAATTGGTCCCTTATTTTGAATACAGTGGTGAGTAGAGCATAAGTCTAATGGTGCTGGAAGGGGAATCTGTGAGACGCTTGAAAACAGGCTTGAGAGGAGGTTTGTTCTTCACCATGTTGAGTGGGTTGAACTTCTGGAGCTGGTTAAAGCCAGCCCTGACACTGGCTTTAGCTGTGGAATTGTATCTGTGGTGCACCAGCCATGCACACAAGTAGGGACATTGCAGGGAGGTGGGTGCTAGTCCACATGCCCTGTGCTCTGTGCAATGACAAAGTGGCCACAAAACAGAGGGGACAATGTCTATGGGATTAGTGTCATTGTCCTCTGCCTCCTTCCCATCTGTGCCTGAAGGCTTGGTTTGGGGTTGTTGCCAGTGCTGTCACCTCAGAGTTACCACCAGGTGAGCTGAGATGGGAACAGCTTGAATGAGTTGGGTGTTTCCAGAGCCACAAATTCTGAATCTACTCAGAGCTTCTCCAAGCTGTCATGTGTTGTTGTCCCCAACATAAACCAGCTCATACTAATCTTGTACATCATTTGTTAACAGTCTGTTTCTAAGTGAGTTTCTTCTATACCTTCACTTCTGTGTTTGTGTGGAGCTGCTGGCAGCAGGCATGCGCTTTGTCAGCCACATATTCGGTGCCTTTCAAAAACCCAATAACTTTTCAAGGAACAATTTGTTTCCTGTCCATGCTCAGACTTATTGAGAATAAAACAATGGCTCCAGACTAGCCTGCAGTTAGTGTTTCTTTACATGAAGGAATCAATTTCCATTGAACATTCATTTTGTTTTCTGTCTAGCTGGAGTTATTAATCTCTTCTTGTTGCTTTATTCCCTCAGTAGCTAGACCTGGTCTTGCTGCCATCTTTGTATCGGAGAAAGTTGTGTTGATCCTGTGTTCCCACAGTGCATTTCTCTGCCTAAAACACAAACCCAGCTGCACTGTTCAGGCAAAGGGTGATCTGTTTGGAACAATGAGGATTGGATGCTCTCTAAGAGCTGAAGGGAATGAGGAGGAGGATGAGTGCCAGGGCAGGGGCCCCACCAGCCAAGCAAGTGGTGCCCAGATCACCAGACGAATCTGTATACCCTGCAGCTTCCAAGTAGCATCCTCAGAGGATGCTGCCACTTGAGACAGCACCTCTTAAGGCAAAGGTGACACAGCAGCAAAGCTGTTCCTCCCTCTGCTTGTGCAGCCAGGACAGGCAACTTAGTGTCTGGTACAGTGAGACCTGCAGGAAGCACCCTGGAAAAACCCTCACAGTGTTAAGCAGCAAAGGCTCGTGATGCTCTGAAATGAGGCAGCAACTGAGAAGATGCTTTTCATGAAGCTTTTCCTGGCTGTATGCAAACAGAGCAGCTGCTGGAGGGTGAACTTATGTGGAGCCAAGGCCTGGCTGTGGCGGAAGCTTTGAGCTTGAGTGGCCTTTTCAGTGGAGCTTTTATTGCTGAGTGTGCAGTCAGGGAGCACCATCAAGGTGCTGCCATGACATTTTCCATCTCTGCTTCTCTTCTAGGCTCACTCCCTGCTTTTATTGGTTAAAAGTAGCAAACACAGGACAACACATCCATCACCTGTACTGGACAGATACAGTTTCAGCACCTTTCAGCAGCATCGTGCCCTTGGTACCACCAAGGGTGAAAACACTTCCCAGAGCCTCAAACCTGTCAGCCCAGACTGATGCCAGGCCAGACTATGGAGATGGTGCTGGAAGGCTTCTCAGCATTCCCCAGGTGAGGTCCCCACCAAGGGCTGAGCCTTCCCCATCAGATCCCCTGCCTGGGGGCTTCTGCCTGGGAAAAGGAGCAAGTGCCTCCAAGAAACTGTTTTAAGGCCATGAGTTTCCATGGCAGCACCAGTTGCTTTCCTTGCTGGCCTCCATCAGTTGCTAAGGCTTTTTTGTGTTTCCATAGATACCAAAACCCAGTGCTGATCCCAAAATATGGGCTGAAGGAAATATTGCTCCTTTAGGCCAAACAGGAGGTTACCAATGTCACATACTGAGGCAGAAAGGAAGGGCAGAGAAAATAAGTTATACTTAGACTAAGAGCCCAGGCAGAAAGTAAATGAAACAAGTGCCAAATGCACTGGGAGAAGCAGAGAGTAAAACAAAGGCCCTGTGAAGGGAGGGAGTGTCTGGGAGCAGCATCACTTTTCCTCTGCAGACAAACATGGGCAGAGGGCTGGTCTAGCCCTGAGTCCTGGAGAAGGAAAACAAACACAGGGTGACAGCTCTAATGATCAGTGATGTCCCTCCACATGGGAAACTGTTCTCAGGGATCATTATAATTGACAGCTTGACTTTTGTCAATATTTCCATAACCACTGGCCCCAGTCTCTCAGCCAGCCCTGGTGTCCCAAGGGCAGCCAGGTCTTACAGCACCCTTGGAAAGCAACTCAGAGGGGGAGATTTTAGCAGGGTCATGGGGTGTTCTTCTCCCTGGAACTTTCTTTCCAGGGGAAATACAGTTCTGCAGAGAAGCTGCCAGCTAGCCCTGGTGTGCATTCCCTGGCTCCAGGACCACTGGGCACAGATGGGGAAGTGAATGTGAAATGTATCTGCGTGAAGCTCCTGCTGATACTGGTGTTCTGAAAATGGTTTTAATGTGTTGCCTTAGTGGTAGCTTGAGGAAGACTCACTCAGTCACCAGCAGTGGGACTCTTCCTGAGCAATTCTGAGCCCAAAGGTTTTGCTGAAGAGGAAAAATGGTTCTAGAAAGGAAATAGAGTGATCATACCACTGATGAGGATGTCTTCCTGAAAATCCAAAAGGGCATCTGTGAGCACAGTTATGGCTGCCTGGCTCCTACCGCCAGAGCCAAGACCCTGGGAATGGGCTTCCACCTTCTTTGGGTCTGAAGAGCTTCACAGTCCTCAGGTCTGAGCAAGCCACGCAGGAAAGGTGTCTCCTAGAAAGCACCCCAGCTCTCCAGCAGCCATCCCCTTGTATTGCTGCCAAGCACAGAAACAGGAGCCTGAGAAAATCTCAGACCAGAGTTTGGTGCTTGCAGTCACTCGCTGTAAAGAAAGGAAGGGAGAACTGAGAAGCCCAAGCTGAGGTCACACTTTGAACCTTTACTGTTTCATGCTGTCAGGCCTTGGGACTTCATCACACAGGTGATTAATGCTCATCTCCTTGCAGCCCAAGAATCTCGGGGTAGGGGAGGAACTTCATCTCTGCATTGAATTTAACCTGGCTCATGAAAAGGATTTGAATATCCAGGTAGCAGAGAAGGCTCTGAAGATTCGGTTCATGGAGCATCCTCATGAGAAGCAGAACACTATTTGAGAAGTTTACTTCCTGAATCTCCATATCCAGACCAAAGCCCTGGACTTTGGCTGCATCATGAGTGACACTGAACAAGTGCGTTATGTGGAGATGACCAATTGCAGCCCAATTGCTGTCCACTACCACTGGTCATTCCAGACAGACAGCCAGGTGAACACAATAAGGTGTGTGCACCTTTGCCCTCTCCTTGAAGCTTTTCTTCCTGGTGTCCTGTTTGTACTTTGCAAAGACCAAGGCTGTTTTCCTGGGATCTGACCAAGTGCTTTTGACTTTCCCTTGTGGAAATAACACTAATCAGTCATAGTCAAGCGGGATGCTCAGGAAATACATGTTCTTCACCAGTTTGATGCTGATGTAGCCCTCATACTGGTTTCCTCTTGGAACGAAAGGTGCTTTTCAGATGTCTGTGACCTGAGGCAAAGAGCACCTTGGTGAAGGGAGTCTTCACCTGTTAAAAAACACATCACCTTCACAAAACAGCTCTTTGATGCTTGAAAGCAATCAGCAGGTTCTGCTGGGGCTTTAGGCATGGCTGTAGCTGTTGGTGGCAGCACTTGTCTGAACACCCCTGGGAAGCAGCTCTGGACTGTTCTTTCCAAACCTAAGAGTAATCCTGCAGTCATGTTGGGGCACATCTGTAAACACATTTCTGGCAGTTCCTCCTACTGTGACCTCTGCAGAGTGCAGAAGTCTGGTCTGGGCTATTTCATTACAGAAGCAAATGGTTTTTCCATAATGCCCCAGGAAACCAAGCCAAGTTAACCACTAGGCATTGAAATGCTGCAGTTACAAAGAAAAGAGCTCATCCAGAAACAATTTTGCTTAGGGAACTGGGATCTGGCTCAAAGGAGATGACTTCTTGGGAGTTGGAAATTAGCTATGGCTCTGAGGAGGGCTTGGGCAAGAAGCCTTGGGCATTGAGGCAGCCCATTTCCAGCTGGGTCTTACCAAGTTCCAGCAAGCTTTTCATGTGGCCCTTCTTGATGCACAGCACCATCACAAGCAGAATGCAGAAGAAAGTCTGCAAAAGGAGATGGAGAGAGGCGGAGAGAGAATGAGAAGCTGGGCTGTAAGCTCTGCTTAGGCCCCTGTCATCTTCTAGCAAATTAGATTAGAGTTTAATTACAAGCTAAAGGGAAATCTAATTTTGATGCTAGAACAATGCATATATTTTATAATAACAGAGAAACAAGCACATTCCAGCGAAGTCCATAAGGAATTAATTTCCTCTGAGGCCACTTGTTGGCTGCTTGCCTGTTTCTCTTTACTCCTATTTTTTTAGAAACAATTTAGTTTTTGGAAATGGGGATGCTGAATCAGTTTCTAGCTTTTAATCGCCCCATCTCCCACTAAATTGGCTTTGCTGGACCTGAGCCTGCAGGCACTTGTTCTTCCAGCTGATGCTGAGTCACCCAACTCTGCTAAGTTGGTGGCAGCTGAGGGTCCCAAGGATCTGGCAAGAGAGCATCCTCTGCTCCAAAGGGTTTGGCATGCTCCCTTTGCTGGCTCTTTAGCACTGTTCTGCTCTGCATCTTAATTACGCAGTAATGTATTCTCTCTGGATCCCTCAGCAGCCACCATGTGATTCTCTGTGGCAGAGCTGGAAATGAAGATGGTCTCCAAGCTATTAACACCTCAAATTGCTCATTAAGAGCCCAGCAGAAGGGCAGCATGTCAGATATTATATCTGGTCCACATTAAGCACTGTTGGTGTTCTTAATGTTCAGATCAAACTAACTCAGTCTGACATCGAGGGAATCAAACATCAAGTCTCAGGAAGGTGAGATCAGTAGAATTTAACCATCCATACATCTAACCTTGCTGGAGCTGATCAGTAGAAACTCCCAGCATTCACCAGACACATACATTTATTTTGGCCAGGAGAAAAAAAATGTTGGTTTTCTGCCTGGACAAGACTGTGTGCTTAGATCCCTTTTTTCCTTCTAATTGTTCAGCTGTTCTTTCCTACTCAATCTCTAGTCAGTGCTGCTGCTTTGAGCAGAGCAAAGGTATAAACAGCACAGTCTAGCCATGGCTGAGGAGCTGAATGTGCCCAACTCATGCCAACCTATGTCTCTTCTCTGACACTGCTGAGCCATGAGACTCTCATAGTTACTCTTTGTCTACACCTAGGGAGTTAGAGACTGAGAACAGGTTCTCCTCACCCCTTGGACCTTTGACAGCTCAGAGCTGAGTCAAGCCTTTGCACCAAGAGATTTTCTGTGACATCGGAACAGACCTCCAGAATTGCTCCATAGGAGATACTACACCTGGACTCCAACTCAAACATTTCATCCTATTTGTTACCTTCAAGTTTTCTTCTTGAAAGACTAACTTGTCCTCTTTCTAAAGGCAGTAACCAGCTCCTCAGCCTTCTTTGGGTTTCCCCTCAAAAGGACGACATTCAATTGAAAGTACACTACAAAGATTTTCTTAGAGACTGTGACAAAGGCTGCCAAAGTCTCATCCCCAAACATAGCTGTTCTCTAGAGTTTTCATCCTTTATTAAGACTTGTCGTTTGCATTGAACATTGCTGTTCCTGAATCACCTCTTTGTCCCCTTCAAGCAAGACATGTTCCCTCCCTGGGACAGAGCTAACAGGCACCAAGTGGTCCATGTGCCAGGATGGATCAGCAAGGAGCTCTGCACCTTCATGGCACATGTCAAACCCCCTCCATGTATTGATCTGACATCTCTTCAGACCTGGAACTTTGGCTATAAATCCAGCATAATGAATTGCCAGTAGATTCTTTGGGGAAAGGATTTGTTGAGCTAAAGATGTAGAACATGACTCTTTCCATTCCATCCAGGATTTTCTCAGCCAATTTGTTTTGAACAAGCCAGGAGCCTTTCTCCTCCCAAGTGGGTCTTCCTATAGCATTAATAATATCTCCTGCCTCTGCCCTCTCTCCTTTCATGTCCCCTGATCAGGACCCTGCAAGTCAGAGTCCAGCCTTGGTGCTGACCAAACAAACCCCACTTCTGTGCTATAGTTGATGGGTTTTTGCTTTGTTGTTTTTAAAACAAAGAAGAAATGGAAAATGCAGACAGTGAAAAAGAGTGCAAGGCAGAAATCTGACAGCAATGCTCTGTCAGCCACTGGCGGGGAGAGGCAGGAACATTGAGAACATCCATCAGAAATCTGTACATCCCCTAGCCCCTGGGGCTGGGAAGTCTCAGATGAGTGACAGTTGTGCACACTCCTTTCTTGCCCCCTGGTGCTTTCAGCTCTATGGGTAGTACAGTTTTAGCATTGGTAGCCCCACAGGTGCTATTTCCCTGCTTAAATCCCGTGGGTAACTTAGGAAAGGAGGGCTGAGTCTTGATGGAATGTTGCTGCCCCATGTATCCATCAGCTGTGTGAAGTCCGGCAGCATCAGAGCAGTGCTGGGTGTACCAGAGAAGTGGCTCTTGGAGCAAGTGCTGGGCAGAGATCATCTTTGGGATGGCCATGCAGCTGCTGCAGGCAGCAGAGAGTCTCTGTATTCATGGGCAGAGACACTGGGGAACTGAAGCAAGGAAGACTTGAAAATTTGCTACTCGTTCCATTCAGACAGAATAAAAAGTAAATAAGATGCTGACCAAGGAGGGGTTTGTCAGTGAGCGTATGCTTTTAGCAAGTCTGTATTAGAGAAACAAAGCCAGACATGAGGTGTGGGACAGTGATGCTTTGCCAGGACAAAGGTGGATGGTGATGATTTCCTATTTGCAATGTGTCTGTGAGCTTCCTTTTCCTCTACCTTCAGCATGGTGAGTGTCACTGTGCACCTTCCATCTCTGTGCCTCTTCCAGCACAGTGTTGCTCTTTTCCCCAGCTGGCAAGTCAGCCAGGCTGCCCCAGGCCTGGGCAAGACACCCTCTGGTTGAGCTCATAGGAGCACTGTGGTAAGTCTGAGGCAGGTTCTTCTGCCTCAGGCCTTCTGCCTACTGTCACACACCTGGAGGACATTGGCTGGGACACTGCAGTGGAGATTGGAGTTCAGAACAGCTGCATGGGTGTTGCATTAACTATAGCACTTGGGTTTGAGGAGCCTCAGCCTCCTGCTTTGCACAAGGGTGGCAGACCCTGAGAGCTGTCGTTCCCCTCGGTGGACTGGGGAGCAGCCCCAGTGTTGGAGGGGCAGACTGAGGGGAGGGGAGGTGAAGAAAAAAGCATTGTCTGGAGGAAAAGCACTGCACATCCTAAGGTGCTATCAGATGGCTGCCTCCCTGGCTTTGTACTGTGCCCTCAGGACCAAGCCTTGGAGATGTCCATGTGTCATCCATGCTCCAAGCAGGCTCTGGGGGCTGGGTGGGGGTTGCCTTTTGCTTTTAGAGCCAGCCAGCAAATGCTGGCTGGAAGGTGATTTCTTTTTGCTCTGCCAGCACTGTTCAGCTGCAAACCTGGGGCATAGCCAGCTTCTGCCTTTGCTTTCTGCACATCTTCATTAGCCAGGGCTCACAGTGGGAGCCCAAGGTACATTGGCACTGCAAGGGGTGTCCCTATCCATGCCATTCTTCTGGTCCTGCCTGGATGGCTCATGCTTGAATTCCCTTGGGCAGGAGGTGCAGGAGGTTCAAGGCCTGTCTCTGCAGAGCTTTACTGTTTGTGAAACAAAATGTTGATGCTTCTTTCTGGTGTATTGGTGGGAATAGCCCTCATTTCATGTGGCAGTGATGAGTAAGGTGACATAGTCTTCCAGACCTCATTTCTCTTAACTTCACCATCTGTTTCTCACCCTTCACTCTTTTTCTGCTTCCTGCAAGTTGTGCATCAAACAGCTTTCCCAAGGGAAAATCTATCTGAAACCCTTAGCACTCTGCCTAAGAGTGCTGGTTTTGGTATGGCTGTGTTCTTTCCTGGTGCATCCCTGTCTTCAAAGGGTAGGTGAGAAATCTTCAAACTCTTGGGAGAAGGGGCTCCCAGGTAAGTTTGAATCCAGGTGCCAAATCTTTGCATGTTTTTGGCTGTAAGTCTGCGCTGGGGATTTTTGTGCTAATTCCTGCTACCCAAGGGGCTTCCTTGTGCAGAGGTGATGGCGAGACCAACTTAAAATCATATCACTAAGAGCATCCCCTAGACACTCTTTGAACTCTGATGGATTGCCATGGATTGTCTTTGCTAGATCAGAGAAACAAGTAGCAGTTGGTTAAGGGTTAAGGTGAGGATTTTGGGATGTCAGGGATATGTCACAATCCATCTGTATCTCTTGGCTGGGACAGGGAGGCAGCCAGGGGTAGAGAGAGGGGAAACCTTTAGCTCTGTACAGCACAGCAGCTTGGAAAGGACTTCAGCTCCCAGGAAAACTGAATGGGGCTTGCAAAGAGCAGGGGAGCACACAGAGATGCCCACCCCAGAGCTATCGGTGTGTTAGTAGATGCTGGGAGAAGGGTTGATTTACTCCCCATTGTGCATTTCATTTAGCAGAGGGAAGCCAGAATTCCTGGGGACTCAGGGACCCCAGGAGTCCTTCTGGTCCCAGCTGCCATGCCATGCATTTTCAAAATCTGACTCAATTAAAGCTGCCTTTTCAGTGGCTCTGCACTCAGAAGAGGCATCATTCTCCTCTGCAGGAAACCTTTCCAGCTGTGAGCTTGCTTTGCATGTTCCCTCTTTGGTGGTAACTGTCACCTCCCCTCTGTCTCCTGGCCTCCTTGTCCCCAGCAGTCCCTGGTGTGGCCTGGATGCTGCCAATCCTGTCTGGTCACCCCTCAATTCCATCTCCAGGAGTTCTGTGAGGCCATTGGACTGTGAGCATGTCCTGGGAATATGCTTGCCTTGCTCTCAGTAAAGCAGGGGGGAATTATGTTCTACTATGTGAGTGACCTTTAACAGTAATTCAGCAGCGATGTTAACTTGGCTTTTACACCAAGTAAAAGCCTCCCACAGCCATAATCTGATTTCTGCCAGGTTGAGGGTCCCAGCTCCTTCAGGGCAGGGAATGGATGGAGATGCTTGCATACTCAGCAGGGTGGAGCTTCAGCATCTATCTGATTAATTTTGGGATTCAGTCCTAGGAAGTAAATTAAACTGGAGCTGCGTTTGATTTGTTTTTCATTTTGTGCTGGTTATAGTTGCTACTTTACCTCCTCCTTCCTTTCTCCAGAGTGACCCGCTGCAGAATCCCATTCCGAGGGTACGCTGGGCTGTCCCTGCCCAGGATGTGGTGCATCAGCACGGGCCGGTGGAGACACCTTCTGGGATCCAGCAGAACTGGTCGAGATGAGCAGGGATGTTTCCTTTTCGGTGAGGACTTCAGGACATGCTCCATCCTTTCACCTCCCTCCTTTTCCTCGATGTGCTCTTGGCCCCGTGGAAGGACAGGGGGACAGGACAGACAGGGAGGCTGCCGGATGTGCCAGGAGCGTGTCCTCAGGGTTCAATTTTTGAGAGCCATCTTCTGCAGCCTTCCTCAAAGAAGAGGACCCATTGAGAATCTCTCTTTTTCCATGGCTAGAAACCTTCTGCTTTCCTGTCTGATGCAACTAGGAGCAGCCTGCTGCTCTCAGCTGGTTACACTTAACTAGTTGTATTGTTAACCCTTGCAATCATCCTCTTTGTATTTCCAAGCTCTCAATGCTTGTCCACATGAAAACATCTTAAAATGGTGAACATCCAGATCCTGGTCACACAGAGGGCTGGAACACATCTCTCCTCCTTTGCTCTCCATTATGGGAGTTAATAGTCATCTATTTGCAGAGTTGATTTTTGAAGTAGCTGGTAAGATTGTAGTTGGTGCTGATTGCTTTAAATAGCATCTCCAAATTACAGCTGTCAGGGCTTGTTTAATTTTGAACAAAGACTACAAATTGTATTTATTGTTAGAGATACTGATTTGTTCAGAGGGACCTTTGGCTGGAGTCTGATGGACAAGAATTTTTCTGTCTGATAGAGAATCAGGAGCTTTTAAATACCCTGTCTGCTGTGCAAAGCATAAGGAAGGAGAAGACTTAATGGGTAATGTTCTATCATCTGTAAAATCAGCACTAGTCAGAGTAACTCAAGTAAAGTCAGTGGAGACTACTTCAGGGCCATAACTTGTGAAGAGAGGGAAGTACTGCTGCTTAGGGATGATCTGCACAAGGACCTGCTGTGCCTTACTGCAGTGCTCATTGTGGCCCTGGTCCAGCTTAGCTTGAAACAAAGTGGCTGAGGAGATTTAGTGCCTGCACCCTGCAAAGTCAGATGAGCTACATCATATAAAAATACTCTGGGAGGAGCAGGAGGCATGTTGGATGGAGCTTGATGGGCATTAGATGCTGCCCTGGCTCTTCTTCACTTTGAGGTCTGTGGGTTTCAGTAGGAGCTGAGGACTCTGTGCACCCAAAAATCAGATTTTACAAACCCCCTTGAGCTGTCTATGGCTTGCTCCAAAGTGCCCTTTCAATCTGCACCTGGAGGAGAAATTCAAGTGCATCACAAGGTTCTGTAAACCCATTTAGATGCCTCATGGGCGTGTGGTCTCTTGTGCTTTGTTCTGGGATTGTCTGAAAGAGATTGTGCTTTGCTGGAGGCTGGTTTTCACCCAGCACCCTGGCTGTGCCAAACGGGTGACCCTGTGTGTGGTCCCAGGGGGCTGGCCAAGGACTCTGCACACAAGGGTGTCACACACTAGGGAAGCAGTCTTCAGCACTGTTGATTGTCCAGAAGCTGGCATCAATGATCCTTGTGGATCCCTTTCAACTCAGGATATTCTATGGAACTCTTGCATTTAATGTGGAGGAGTCATGGCTTCTGGCACATGTCCTTGGTGCTGGCAGGGGCTGCACAGACCTCAGGCACTGCCACTACTGCTGTGTGGGTGACTGTCCTGGTGCTGTGTGTGTGACTGGTCTGGTGCTGGCAGCTCTCACATGGCCTGAGCTGGCAGGGTTGTGTCATCCCATGTGAACCTTCACATGTGGTTTGCAGAAGCAGTGTGATTTCTCTCTCCTCTATTTTGGGAGGTGGGTGTGGGAAGCAATGTGAAGCTGTGTCCTGAGCAGGCTCAGAAACCAACACACAGGCTGAGAGTTTTTTTGAGAGCAACTCAGAAGTTAGGAGCAGTAGGTGGCAAAAGGTTATCCTGGCCCTTGCAGGAAAGATTTCTCTCTCCCTGGTGTCAATCTGCCCACAATCCCATTAAATCCCCACGTTAATTCCTGAATGCATTTTGACTCATGAGGACTGTCTGGGTTGGGTGAGAAGGATCCAGAGGGGTTGACACCTTGTTGTCAGTCCCTTCAGCTCCAGACTGACCTGCTTCTCTCAGGAGGCTCCTAGTCTCAGCCCCACAGTGCTGGTGAAAGCACATTCCCTCTGTCTTGGGATGGGTCCTCCCCATGCAGTTGGGGAGTCAAAGGATGGAGCCACGGACTGGGGAAAACAATCAGGATGTCCCACCTGTGTCCCTCAGCCACAGCTGGGTGAGTTCTTTAACCAGCAGAACTGTGGTAAATGGGTTATGGGGAAGTAATGGTGACTAGAAGGTTGAGGGCTCTGCAACCACCTCTGTAACCAGCCCAACCCACTTGGTTCAAGAACATTCTGTGCCCTAAATGCAGCTGAGGGGGAAAACACCACCATATATGGGAGATCACAATAGGTGGGGTTGACCAAAGTCCAGGGACTCAATGATCACTGGGGTGGCTGAAGACTCCTCAGGAACACCCTCTGGGATCAACCACGCAGAGTCGAGGGACTCAATAGTGTATCCTCTTAAGCCTCCCCTGCACATTAGGTGGAGTCATTTCTCCCTGCATCCAGTGCTGCCATGAAGTAATGCCTGCTTCTTAATGCTACATTAAGGGGTTTTATTCCCAATTTTTGGTGGCAGGACGAGGTCTAATATTGCTCTCTCTTTCATATTTGTTCCTTTGCAGCAACAAAAGCACCAGCTCGCATTGCTTTCAGCAGTCTCCCAGGATCTGACCTTGGGTTTTTGGGGGAATATGGGTGCAGTGAACCTCTGGGTAGTTTAAAAAGAAATCTGAATTTTAAGGACTTAGATAGGGGCACTTCTACTGAACTTTTTACTGTGATTCTTCGCTCATATTCCTTTTTCTAAGGATACTGAAGCACACCTAACTGTCTGAGCTTTTTGTATTTCCTCAAAGCTGAATCCAGCTTGCTCCTCATGGCCATCAGGCAGAACTGCTGGCCACTTTAACAAGGAAAATGTCCTTTGAAGCAGCTCATTAATGAGCATTGTATGACTGTAAATGTGGCTTTACAAACATGAGGGGAAGGGAAGAATTCCCTGAATTCTTCTGGCTGTGCCACAGTGGCTGCTGTGTCACGCCATCATGGGGACAGACACAGCAAAGACACATAATGCAGGGGAAGGTCATCTTTGAATCACTTCTCATGTCTCCCGATGTGCAAGTATCTTCCAGAGAAATCCATTCCCGCGTGGAGAAGTCTCTGGACTGCGTCCTGGCATTTAACAGTGTGGCGGATGGTGGAGAGAGCCCGCGAGTTGCTTGTTCCCATGTCCAAACGAGCATGTTCAGCTGCTTCTTCAGGGCCGTGCGTGTCCCGGCCGGCCCGAAGCTCATTCCAGCGCAGAACTCCCGTCCGCGCTTTTCCCGGAGCCCGAAGCAATCCCGGCGCCGTTCCCGGGTCACGGCGCCCTCCTGTGGCCGAGCGCCGTCATTGCAGCGCCCGCCGCCGGCATTCCCACCCGCGGTATTCCCACCCGCCGCCGGCATTCCCACTGAGCAGAGCTCGCCCCGCGCGCTCCCTCCTCTGGGATTCGGGACAGTCCCGCCCGCTCTGTTCTGTCCTTCTTGACAGAGTTGAGCTGCTGAGCCCAGGGCACGGGGTGAGGTGTGTGAGACCCCGGGGAACAGCGTGGGCTCTGCACAACCCATTCCTCTGATGGGGCTGTTGGTGGGAGAGATCGCTGCGAGTGGCCAATCCTAAACCCCCTCCGCACCCTTCCTGAGACACTCTGTATGTGAGAAAGTGTATAGAATGAGGATGGGGTTTAAGTTCCCCTAAGTAAAACTGCAGTTACAGCTGCTCCGCTGAGATCGATCACGGAGCGAAAGGACTGTTCCTGTGCTCAGTATAAAGGGAGATTTTGGGGATGGTGTCTGAACACCAATGGCTGTAAGGGAATGTGAGAAAAACGCAGGTTACTGTGAACTCCTCAGGCTGACGAGGAAAACCTTGTGGTCTCTTCCAGTGATCAGCGAGGTGTTTCTCTAAACAAATGGATCAAGTCAGTAAAGGTGAGGGCGGCAGCTGCCACTGTGCTCCTTGTACAACGAACCCAAAAGTTAACAAACTGCCTTAGAACAGAAGGGAGGCCACGGGTTATCAGCCAACAGAACGATGAAATATCAAGCAGTCTTACTGGAACAGGTTGACATCGAATTAAAAATTACTTCAACGCCGCTGGTTTGGTGAAGAAAGGCGATGATGAAGACGATGAGAATCAACATCAGGGACCTGGGAGACACTTCTGCGGGCAGCGGCGAGGCAAGCGCAGGGTACAGCTCTGCACAGGCTCAAATGGAGAGGAGATGGCCTCATCCCAAGAGAGGAAGGTGCGGGAACCGGGATTGCCCGTCGCTCCCGGGAGGGCTCACGCAGTCACGTGGGCGCGCCGCCGGTGTCACGTGGGCGCGCTGCCGGGCGTGGTCACGTGGCCGCCGGTTGGCGGCGGCGGGGCCATGAACGCGGAGCGGGACCTGGCGCCGCTGGCGCCCGGCGTGGTGCGGGCGCTCACCGACAAGCTCTACGAGAAGAGGAAGGTGGCGGCCCTGGAGATAGAGAAGTGAGGGGCGGGAGCTGTCCGGAACCGGGAGGGCAGCGGGAATGAGGGCGGCGCCGCTGCGCNGGGGAAGGGGTGACCCTGGTGGGAGGTGGGGGTGAGGGTCACGCCGGGAGGTCCGTGCATGGCACTCCGCGGGCACAGCAGTCCCGGGAAGGGGCTCAGGTGACACGGTGACCCTGTCGGGGGCAGCGCTCTGGGCAGTGCCCGGGCACGAGGGATCTCCCCTAGAGTGCTGCCTGGCTCCCAGCCCCATCCCACCGGGCACTGAAGTTTATCCCCAAGCGAGTTGTTGACTCCCGGGTTCCAGTGAGGACCCGCTGGCTCCGAGGGCGTGTTCCTGGGCAGGATTGTGCCCACAAGCCCCTCGCAGAAGGCCTAGTGTGATGGTGGGTCCCTAATGTGGTTGCACAGCCCTGTGCAAGGGGAATACATGAGTGGCATCGCTGTAGGATTCACTCAAGGTGCAGTGCTTGCTCTGCTGTGACATGGCCAACTCCACACCCTGCCCTGGTTGTGGCTGGGGGACACGGTGGTCTTGCTGGGCAGTGGCAGGAGCCACAGTGGGGGCAGCAGAGCCCAACTGTGCCTATTGCCCGGGGCCCATCTCATGTCAGCTTGGGCTCATCACCTTCGGGTGCTCTCCCACCTTTTCCATGAGGCCTCATCCCAGCTTGTCCCATGCTGGTTCCTGGCTAGAGAGGTGGGAAGTGCTCCTGTCACCCCTCTCCATCAGGTGTTGCTTTTGGTTCTTCCTGCACAGCTGCTGTTGGCACCAGAGTTCAGGCCTTCCTTTCTGAGCATCCCCAGCAAAGGTCTGCTGGCATCTGTTAGTGTGGCTGTGCCCCTCTAGTGTTGCCTCTATGCATTCCCTGCATGTCTTCTTGCCCTCACTGAGCTGTCTGAGTGCTGTGTGCAGTGCTGAGCTACAGCTTTGCCTGGGGAGCACTGTGTCCTCCCTGGACAGTGAGCACTCAGCTCCTGGAGGAGATCTGAAGCATCATCTTAGAGTAGGGCCCAGTGCAGGGCTGAGAGCGATGATCCAAGCTGGAGAGTGAGTTTTGGATGGGAGATGTGTCCATGGTGGGCCTGGAAGGTGAACAGCTAGTCACTTGTGGCATGCAGTGGTATGGGAATGGAGCTGCTCTGCTAAGAATTCAGTGGGAAATTGGTATGGGAACTGCCTGCCTCGAATGTGGAGGGTCCTGTGTGGTAGGGGATACATGGGCAGCAGAGAAAGATGGCTCTTGGGATGGAGTGAGCGTTTGTTCCGATACAAACGCAACCTAGCAAGCCCCTTCTGCTGTTCCGTATATTTATGTATCTCTTATTTTCTTTTTCGTTATGGGAATAATCTGTTGTGGGTGGGTTGCAGGGTGAAACACTGTTGCAGGGTCCTCATAACTCCAGCTTTGGGGGTACTTCAGTAACTTTCCTAACTTCAGCCCCCTCTCTGCACTGTGAGGGGTGCTACTCCTTGTCTTATTCAAGTAGGACTTATTCTGCCCCAGGGTTAGGGGTTTGTGCTTAGCTTACACCAGCCAAAGTCTGCTCTGTGCTCAGATGGTGCAGCTCATTGAGCTGGAAACACAATTTGGGAAGGCTGTGAGGAGGAAGAAGGCAAGGGCCAACCTTTTTTGCAGAAGTCACAGGTTTAGATTATCTAAAACCCATCACAGAATGGCCCCAGCAGCATCTTTCCCATGTCCATGGCACTGAGCTGGAAGGGACTTGCTGCCCCTCAACTCAGGAACCTCCTCGTCCTCTGACTGGTAATGCAGGAGCAGCTGCTGCTGCTTTTAGGCTCTCTGATGCTGCACTTTGCTTTTCATGGCTTTTTGCCTCATTAATTAAATCTTGGGTCCTTTAAACTCATTAAGGAAGGCTGTAAACTTATTCCTGTTCAAACAAAGCTCCATCCATGAAATGCAGGCAGTAAAATGGTCACCCCAATGGCCTGTCTTGCTTGAGCTCAGTGTGTTCCTCTTTTTGGAGCAGGACTGGAGATGAAGCCATTTTTCCCTAAATCAGCAGAGAGAGCAGACTGGGCTGTAACTGTTGGAGAACTTGGCTTTGGAGTAAGGCGAGTGGGGAGGGGCTGCCTAGTGCCCTCAGAGGGAAAGGGAACAGCTGCTTTGCTCAGAGCAACTTGAGCAGAGCTGGTGTTCATAATTCTTGAGGGAAAAGTTTGTAAACATCATCTATAATGGTTTTTCTGCGTGGTAAAGTGTGTGAGTGGTGGGTGGCACTTGTTTGGGAGAGGGCAGTGTGAGATCCGTATAGTGCCCAAGAAACCTTGTATCAAGTAGGCAGTGAAAGTTTTTGCACCTTTATTTATAATGAAGGTAAGGATTGATTATTTAGGCATAATTTTTGTGAGGCCTGAGTCTGCATTATGGATAGAAGTCCAAGAAAAAAGGAGGAAAAAACAAGCATTGCATTGGCCGGGAATCGAACCCGGGCCTCCCGCGTGGCAGGCGAGAATTCTACCACTGAACCACCAATGCTCCAGCTGTGTGTGTATTGGCCTGCACAGCTGCCTCCACATCTGGCTCCACAGCTGCCTGTGCCTCCCTGCCTGGCCAGTGGTTCTGCTGCAGGNCCGGCGCCCCGGGGAAGGGCGGGGAGGGATGTTGGTGTGAGTGGGGCTCCCTGCGGGCCCGGCGTGGCGGGAGCCGGCCCGTGATACTTGGGGTGAGTCCGGCTGTGCCCGCCTGGAGTTGGGGACTGCAGTGGTGGGCGTCACCCCGGGGGCACCCGGGAGGGCCGGAGTAGGAGGAGGGGGTGACCCCAGTGGGGAGCTGGGG